>CAIGRH010251255.1:0-10335 GCA_903798295.1 Fraxinus nigra | reverse complement strand
ATTTGGCCATTGGATAAGTGCAAGTGTACGAGCAGTCTTTCACCATGTACTCTTGAAGATATAATCTGCGATTTACTCCTTCACCAAGGCCCAAGGCAGGGTAGGTGGGGGCCGTCAAAGATGCAGTTCACCCCTTTATAAATTTGCAGTCAAATTGAAACTAAAAAGGAACGTGAGATGACATCAACATAAAGAACATGTGCATCGTGTCTAGGCACTAACCAAATATTCTTTTCATTTTCTTTTTTATTTCCCGAATAAGAAAAAAAAAATCATTTAATTCATACGAACTTAACATAGCTAATTTATAACATTGAAAATTATAATTAGCACACATTCAATCATAGAAGATGGGATTAATTATCAAACTTGAACATGTTTTAAGAATCATTGGAAACTACCTTGATTTATTTTGTTGCTGGACCATTACTCGCAAGGAAGTATTTTCAAGCAGCACTCATCCCTACCCACTGCTATGAATGTAAAGTTTATTCAACGTTTGAGACTCATTACCTAAAAATTCATTTTTTTTTTCAAACTCAATTTTAATAATACAGTTTTTTTAATAAAATAATTTACCCGTAAATTCAAACACTTTTCTTATTTTTTTAGCCACATAATCTCCAAAAATCATCATTACTACTTAACATGTGATTTTGCATATTAAAGTAACACAAATCAACAATTTCAAATGACTTATTTGTTAATTAACAAACCTTTCAAAGCAAGAAAAACTCGATGATTTCCTCGCCTCAATAAAATTCACAAGAAAGAAAAATCTGTATACGTTCAACACTCAATAAAGTTCATAAATAAGCTATGCACATGAACTTTGTTCATTCCAAACCGATAAAGATAGAGAATATACTTGCAGGCTGTTGGAAAATGGCTTATAAATGTGACTATTTTGGTATAATTTTGAGTGGTACCTTTTCCTTTATTTTGGAAGATCAAAATATTTTTGTGTTTTCCTCTGTAACAACATTAAAATCATATATTTAATTGCCAAAATTGATACTCGAGTGAATGAGAAATTAGAATTTAAAGTGTACTAATTGAAAGGAGTTTACATGTTAGAGGAAAAAATTATTTGTTTTTGCCTTGTAAAAAAAATGGACAAGACAATAACTAGCTTATAAATGATCACACTTATGTGTAGCATAGAAACTCTCTTTGCGTGAGTGCGTGCATGGGATGTGTAAATCACGGACCAAATCAACACATTGTTCACTGAACTTGTGTACAACGTGACCTGCATACACATTTAATCGAAATTGGCCCCTTAAAAGGGTCCATAATTTCCCTTATTTCTTTTTTACTTTTTCTTTCAACTGGCTTTCCCAACACCTAAAACTCGTGAAACTCTTATGTTTATTTATGATTAATGAAAAGATTAAACATGTTGGTTAATGATGGTGTTAATAGTTGTAACACTTGTAGCTATTGGTCTGTTAAGTCACCTATTAATTAGAGCATTTTATATAGATTAGTTTTTTTTTTTTCCTTTGTTCTACGCACAAAAAAATGTCATCTTCTTTCCAGTTTCTTTCAGCTCAATTTTTTTTTTTCACTTTCTGTCAAAAGCCTTGGTAAAATCGAATTCAGTTCGCCAAAATAGAAACTAAAGTGCTCATTTTCTACTGATTTCTCCATTGTATCGTAGGAGTGGATGCTCAAACAAAACCTCCAACATTTATGGTGAGGAGATGAAGCGTGATGTCATGAATTGATAAAAAAAAGATAATATAGTATGTCCGGTTTGTTTCTATAAAACATGTTTGGTTAATATTTTAAATTGTTAGCTATTTTACTTTTGTTTTGTCATTTGTTCCGCATTAGATAGTGATATGTTGTGTCATTTTTTTTATATAAAAAAATCACATATTATTTAATTTCAGTTTTCTTTTTTTAAAATATAATATCTTTGGCTAAGCTTATGGTTTCAAGTTGTCAACCTCATATTATTTTTGTTTTAAATTGACTGCAAACTCAGAGTTCCAAATTGGGGTGATCGAAGTTGGTTCATTTTGGCGGGGTGGCAGCAGCATTACAAATTGATGAAGCAATACAGTAGAGCATGTTTGACTTATTTTCGTAGACCACATTTTGTATAAGATTTCTCCTTTTTAGCTATTTTTATATAATGTGCCGCCTTTTAATTAAAAGGTCACATCATGTGTAATTTGACTTATTTTGTAGTGTAATATGTGAATTAAGGTTATTTATTAAAGGGTGACGTGGTATTTCACTTTTCAATTAAAATATCAAACGATTTAATTTGATTATTTTTCGTTTAAGATAAACATGTTTAACTTATTTCCATAAACATGTTTGGCTAAGATTTTCTTGGTTCTTTTTTTTTGTTTAATGTCTTATTTATTTGGAATCAGAAAGCCATGTGATGTGTCATTTTTTTTTTTCCCAATTAAAGGGCCAAACATGACACACTGAGTAATTTGATTTTTTTAATCTAACAATTTTGTTAAGCTTGCAATGTACTTATAAGGACCATTTAAATTGATATTTACTTTTATTTTTTATTGTATCCAATGGATCAAAGTTCATTAGAAAGTAATATGGTTTATGGATTTTTTATTAAAACATCATTTTTTTTTTCTATATTTACATGAGATCCACAACTAGTACAGTCTAGTGGTGAACGCGATTCAATTTGAACAATTTTCGCCATAATTTTAACTCAAATCATTTCAGCAGGTTTGAAATTTTTTCAAACCAAACCAAACAATTATTTGTGATTTGGCTCGATTTTAATATGTGATTTATCATCGACAGTATAGTAATATTTTTAAAATAAGCTAACATATAAGTTTAAACGAAAATTAATAATGTTAAATATTAAATTCCATTCAAATTTCTCTGAAATCCGAAATACAAACAAAAATGCAAAAAAATAGTAGCAAGTTAACATTTGGTAACTGTTGAATTTAATAATAATCATGCTAAAAAAAAAAAAGAATCACATCTTTAAATTCATAGTTCAAGGGATACCTACAAAAGACATCTTGAATGCAAATATTAGCAGCTAGATCTTCCTCACCTTACTCCTCACAAAAGTATTACCCGTCAATGGGGCTAACCAATTAAACATATGGAGAAGATAGGGAACCTAACCTCTTATATATAAACTTATTGAACCGTCTCATTAACGACTCCAACCTTAGGATATGTTTGAGCCACATTATTTTGGAAGAATGTATTCTGGAATAGTAGATTGATGGAGAATATGTGGTTGAAAAAAAAATTATTGATGTGATGAAAAATATTATTTTATTGAAGAATGTGTGGTTGAAAATGAGTAGATTAATGAAAATGAAAATTTTAATGTATACTAAACAGGGGCTTAACAAAGTAATNCTTTATTTTAATTTTCTCAACATTTATTTATATTTTCATTAATATAATTTTTTAAATGTCGATAGTTAAAATATTTAATATAATATAAATACTTTAAGTAGTGGAGTATTGAAACTTGTAATTTTATTAAGGGTTTGTTTCAGCCACATTATTTTGGAAGAATGTATTCTGGAATAGTAGATTGATGGAGAATATGTGGTTGAAAAAAAAAATTATTGATGTGATGAAAAATATTATTTTATTGAAAAATGTGTGGTTGAAAATGAGTATAAGAATAATAATGAAAATTTTAATGTGTACCAAACATGAGCTAATTAGGGTTTAGATATTTCTAGTCCACATACTTAAATTACCACATTATATAGAATATAACCCTATATACCTAATTTGTAAAACGGCTCAAGTGATCACTCGACATATTGGACTTAACCATAGTATCATTAAAAGCAATACATCTAACCCTTTTTATGAAATATAAAATTTGCAATCAAATGGACAGCCCATATTTTGAAATTTATTCTAGCATTCTCTCACTTGAGCGAACATTTGATTGCTATTAAATAATAAAACAAAACTTTTGACTCTGGGGTTTAGATTACATAGGTGGTCACACATATACAACTCCAATGATAACACCTTAGAAAACATGAATCAATCCAACAAAAATGTCAACATCGAATATGAAAGTTGTTACACCATTTAAACTATGTAAGACCATATCATAGCTACAAATGCTAACATCCTTATCAATATTGATCCACATCCTCCAACCAACGCGATAGTATGTAGTATAAATTAGCACCAAATGTGATTATAAAAAAAAAAAAAAACTATGCTACTAATTCATATCGGTTCTCAAAACGCTTCAAATCAAAATGAAGCCACATGTCTCTAAAAGATACTCATCTTATGACTTTATCCGTTATATCTCGAGATCATAATAATATCATAATAAAATACATAAGCCAAATGCATGCTCAAAATAATTTATGGATAGGGAAATATATATTTTATTATTGGAAGGGGTTTTACCCGAAAAACATATGGGTTGCATATCTAACGAATTGATTCTTAAACAATCACTTTATTAAAACGTAAAAGTTTTCAAAAGAAAGAGAAAATTTAAAACAACATATTTAAATTTAAAATCTTCAAAACCAAAATGTGATTGTCAAAACATCAATAAGTCGTAACATAACATTATTAAAATATTTTATTAGCCACCATTGTGTACTCGTCCAATCTTTATCCGTCTCGAATCACTGATTGATTATTACCTATAAAAAAAATTCATGTTTCATATATGATGATGATCTTAATAAGTGAAATAACATAACATGAAAAACATAAGTTCCTAAGATTCGTGAACATACTTGATGAGATACGAAATTATAACAATCGAATTTCGTAGTTCTAATTTCGTGTGTAGCGCTACTAAACTCCATGATTCATAACATAATAATAATATTGACTTCTATAACTTTAAACAATGAAATATATATATATTTCACTTACTTTGAATCTGATGATCGTACTAGCACGTAGGAGAATTGCGTTTTAGAAAAAAAAAATGTATGTGCCTTCCTTAGTCATTTTAATTATGGTAACGTATATGTTAATTACCTTTTTGATTTTTGGTATAATTAAATAAAATGAAAGTTTCCTTAATTGATTCTTTTAATTATGATAGCTACTAAAATTTGAATCCAATTATTCCTTACCATAATATAGACATGTAATAATTATTTCTTACCACACACACACACACACACACACCATAAATGTCGATTATTCTGAATTCGCATGTATAGTTCCCCCACTATGGACCAGTATGAAACTTGGCCCCTAAACTTTCACCGACGTGCGATATGATCCCTAAATTATAGTTGATGTGTAAATTTGTACATGAACCTTAGTCTCAATATAAATTGGTCCTTAAACTATGGTTATCGAGCAACTCGGTCTCTATACTTAGGTTAATGACAAGTAGAGAATTTTAGGTTATTATAATCTACCCATCTTTAAAAAAAATCGTCCTCGAAAATTACCTCAATTGTCTTCGTCAAATAGTTGGGGATATTTGATTCGCATTTCATCATCGCGTTCCAAAGTTGCTTTTTCAATTGAATGATGTTGTCATAATACATTGACCAATGATATTTCCTTCTAGCCAAACTTTTGTACCTTCTGAGCTATAACGTAAAACATGACTTCTTCGTAGCTCAAATTCCGTTGAATCTTCAATGGTTCATGCTTTACTACATGACTTGGATATGGGACATATTTCTTAAGTGTAGATACATGGAAGACATCATGCATCGCATAAAGCTTCGGTGGTAAAACTAGTTGATATGCCACATCTCTAACTCTTTTAAGTATCTCAAAGGGTCTGATGCACCTCGGCTGAAGTTTCTCCTTTCTTACCGAAACGCAGGATACCTTTCATTGGGGGTGACTTTCAATAATACGCGATCACCAACTACAAATTCTAGGTCTTTTCGTCTTCTATCTGCATAACTTTTCTGTCTGTCTTGGGAGGTCTTAATAATAGCTCGGATCTTTTCAATTGCCCGAACTGTTTGTTTTACAATTTCAGGCCCTAATATTTTATGCTCACCAACTTCATCCCAATAAACGGGTGATTTACACTTTCTTCCATATAGGGCTTCATAAGGCATGGTAGCTATTGTTGTAAGTGAACATCATTAATGTTAAATGTTTCTCCCAATGCCCTCCAAATTCTAAGACACAAATTCGAAGCATGTCTTCTAGAGTTTTAATAGTTCACTCTGATTGTCCATCCGTTTGGGGGTAAAATGTTGTACTAAACTTTAGCTTAGTTCCCATCGCCCAATGTAGAATTTTCTAGAAGTTCGATGTAAATCTTGGGTCACTATCTGATCCAATCGAGACTAGAACACCATGCAATCTCACCATGCAATTTGGCATAAAGTTTCTCCTTCTTCAATATTTGTAACACGATTTTCAAATATTCTTCGTGCCCCTTTCAGTCTTTAAGTAGATCAGTCTATCATCGATGAACAAGATGACAAATCGATCTAGGTATTCGTGAAACACACGATTCATTAAGTCCATGAATACTCTTGGAGCATTAGTCAAGCCAAAAGACATAACTAAGCACTCGTAATGATCATACTGAGTTCTAAAGGCCGTCTTCAAGATATCACTAGATTTTATCCTCAACTGATGATATCTCGACCTCAAAATGATCTTTGAGAATACTATCGCACCCTGTAATTGATCAAACATATCATCAATTCTAGGAAGTAGATACTTATTCTTGATGGTGATCCAACTCAATTCTCGGTAGTTGATGTGCATCCTCATAGATCCATGTTTCTTCTTAACGAATAATACTGGTGCCACCTAAGGCAACACATTAGGTATTATAAATCTATTTCCTAATAATTCCTTGATTTGTGTTTTCAATTCCTCCAATTCTTTTGGTGCCATTTTGTAGGGAGCTTTAGGAATAGGAGTAGTATCGGGAGTCAAATCAATTGTGAACTCTACTTCTCGTTCTAGAGGCATTCCAGGTAAGTCTTCAGGAAAGATTTCCAGAAATTCCCGTACTACTTTGACATCTTCGATTATCAGTGCTTTATCTTCTTTGGCCAGCACTGACATCAAGAACCCTATGCATCCCTCTGATTTTAAAAGTTTTGAAATGACTTTGGCTAGGGGTTTTGTTTTGTTTACTGAAAGGCGAAGTTCAACTCATCAAGGCCATCTAAAAATTACTTCACTCTCAAGGCATATAATCTTGTGTGGTTCTTTGAAAGCCAGTCCATTCTCAAGATTATGTCGAACTCACGCATGTTCAAGACGTATAAGTTCATGTCTAAGATCTTAACATCAATTTCTACCCCTGTCGTCTTTACTATGTGACTTGTGTTAAGTACATCCACTGAAGGGATGACAACATTTAATAGTGTATTGGCAACTTCACCACTTACATCTTTTGTGCTCATAATTTTGGCGATATAAAAGAGTGTATGGAACCAAAATCTATCAAAACATATGCAAAAGTACCGGATATGAGAATGTTACCTACCAAAACATTTCAACTGGCATCCTCCTCACGTTTAATAAGGGCATAGACCCTAGTTTGCTCATTCGATGGATTCTCAGGTTTCTCCTCACGTTCAATAAGGCCATAGACCCTAGTTTGCTCATTCGGTGGATTCTCGAGTTTCTGCTATTGTGGTAGTTGCCTCGACTTCTGATTCTTAAAGTAAAACTTTTCCACATGACTTGTCTCTCTACAATAGAAGCATACATTGGTTCCCATGAGGCATTTCCCAATGTGACGCTTCTTACACTTGTCACAAATTAGATTCTCCGAATATTTGCTTGAAGTTGACCCTCATTTCCCCTTCTTTGCAAAGTTTTGCTTCCCTTTATTGTTGTGATCCTCCCATTTACGTATCTCTGGCAGTACAGGTTGCTGAGATTTACTACTACTGTTGGCATTTTCCTTGAAGTTGGCCAACTGTGCTTTTGCCAGTACTTCATGGTATGTACCCAATTCAAAGGTGACCACTGATTGTCGGAGATCATCACGTATACCTTGTTTAAAGTGTCTTTCTTTCTTTTCCTCTATATTAACCAATTATGGGCGTAGAGAGACAGTTCCTCAAACTTCCTTTTATAATTCGCATGTGTCAAGTTTCCTTATCTGAACATTAAGAATTCTACTTCCTTCTAGTTTTGAATGTTGGTGGGGAAGTATTTTTGTAGGAATAATTCCTTGAATTCATTCAACATCCAGTCTTGTCTAGCTGTTTTGGACTTGTTGGTCATTTTCCACTAGTGTTTTGCTCCTTTATCCAGCATAAAGGTTGCACAGACTACCTTCCGAGTTTCGGGGCACTCAACAAGTTCAAAGATCTGTTCTTGCTTGCTTATCCACTATTCTGCCATTAGTGGATCCGTACCTCCCTCAAATCTAGAGGATCGTAGCTTATGATATTGTTCAACTATTGTAGCCACACTCCTCTCTGTAGGTGGTGGTTCAACAGATGGTACGGCGAATGGCGCCGGTTGCATATCGTTTTAAGAAACTGCATGAAGTAGTCATTCTGGTTGTGATTGTTCATTTCAATTGCTCCGTTCTAAGGTTGACCATTCTTATTGTTTGTGTTTCTAGAGCGAGTTGCCATAACCTTGATAAATGAAAATGTAAAAATTACTCAATTACTAGATTAAGAATAAGAAAAATAGCAAATTTTATTTCATCCAATCTCAATAACTTGCATGAACCAAATGGATTTCATGGTATCCAATACATCCAGAATTCTCCTCAAAATATGATGCAGGGTGGTACTTAGGGATCTCATCAGGGTCTTCTTCGGAGCTTTCATCTTTCTCTATCACTTCTCCAATAATATTACCCCTTCTGTCAACTGCTGGTTCACTAGAGAAATTACCAATACTAGGTAGGCTACGTCGACGGTGGCAATCGGGCTCATAGCCCAAGGGTCTTTCAATATTCCTAGTATCTTGAGTGTTAATAATCCATCTATTCCTCAAGCACGCAATCAACAAGGCATGGACAGTTTGGTATTCAAACATTTCCTCAAGCCTTTCAACAAATCGTCTTCAGTAAGGGCTAAGCGTTCTATAGAGATGATAAACGATCTCATCCCTAAAAAACTCATGTCCGTTATTTTCGGATCCTCTGATGATCATTTCTATGGCATCTAAATCTTCCAACAGATATTGGTTGGGGTTTCTCATGTACATCCTATGCAATCTGAGAAATATCTCACATCTTTAGGCCAGGTCCCTAGCCAATTGCGACCGTCCATTGACCTTCTAAGAAAGTAAGTTTATATTGATTTTCTTATGTAAATCGATGTACACTAAGCTAGATATATAATTTCTAAATATAGTTCATGGACTATGATCTTTCTTAAATGTGGATCCTCAAAGTGTAGGTTTCTAACTCAGTAATGTTCTTCGTTTGGGGTGTTCAAAAATAGAAGTTTGTTAATAGTCTCTAAAATAGGAATTTTCAAATTTAGAAATTGAGTACTCTTCTATTTCTAAAACTAGAAAACCTACACTTTCCCATATACGAGGGAATTTTCTATAATTAAGCACCTATTCGTTGTTATGCACAATTCAATAAAATAACAATTCCAAATTAATTTATACATAATTCCATGCATATTCATCTACGTGCACATAATCATGCATTTACATATAATTTTCATAAAATTGCATGTTAGGTAATTGTGATTTCGTAAAAAAAAATAATATAATTCAAACAATATCACATATCTTTCTACTTGATTTTAGACACCGAAGATTAGAACATAGCATTGCGTGATGGTGGCCTTAACATTCCTCAAATACTTTATTATTATTTTAAAAAAAATCGAAATTGGTAAAATTGCAAATTCAATTTTTTTGTACGCGTCACTAATTATTGTTGAACAGTCACTATGAACAGTGATTGGTCTATCACTATTCTTATGAACAATAGTTCTTTTGTCTACAAAAACGTTAAATGCTCTAATACCATTTCTAATGAATCGATTCTTGAATAATCACTTTATTAAAACGTAAAAGTTTTCAAAAGAAAGAGAAAATTAAGAACAACATATTTAAATTTAAAATCTTCAAAACCGAAATAACGTGATTGTCAAAACATCAGTAAATCGTAGCATAACATTATTAAAATATTTTATTAGCCAGTGTTGCGTGCTCTCCCAATATTCATCCATCTTGAATCACTAATTAATTATTACCTATAAAAAATACATGTTTCATATGAGATGATGATCTCAATATGAAATAATGTAACATGAAAATTAAAAGTCCATGAGATTTGTAAACATACTCGATGAAACACGAAATTATAAGAACTGAACGTCGTGGTTCTAATTTCGTTCGTAACACTACTAAACTCCATGATTTCATAACATAATCATA
>CAIGRH010251231.1:0-23518 GCA_903798295.1 Fraxinus nigra | reverse complement strand
TAACTATTTTTGATATCTGTTTAGATTATTCGATATGTCCATAATGTAGTTCTCGAAATAAGTTTCGAGACGACATAAACAATTCGTAGATTCGATTAGCGTACGATTGTCGGGAATTTTTTAAAATTAGCATGTTATTGAAATTCAAGTTTATTATGATTTTGTCCGTGTTTGTTGGAGATTAAAATCAAATTTTAGTAAATTTTTATAAAAGTTAAACAATTATGGATTCCATGAAATATGTTATTAAAATTAATTGTTAATTTTGATTTATATTAAAATTTAGATCTCAATTGATACCAAACATGATTTTATTTTTAAAAAAATTCTCAAAAGTTGGGGGCACGTGCCCCCTAGGACCCCCGGGTCCGCCAATGGTTGTGCATTAAAATGATTTGTCGATTGACTTGGTTATTTTATCATAGTTCTCGCATATGTGAATATTGAAATTTTCGTAGTTTACTAACTAAGTTTGACCTTACGTGTAGAATTAAGTAATCAAAAGTAACAAGTCACTTTTAATTGTTTCTAAATGATTAAGCATACACATTCAATTATCCTAAGTTTGAATACTGCAGAAATATATAATGCAATAAATAACTAACACCAAAATGATGACGGAGAAACCCAATTGGGTAAAAATGCGGGATCAAGCCAGTTACTTCTACTATAAACAATATGTATTATAGTCCATTTCCAGCCTAACAAATTTCACTAGTTCCCGTTGTTATAAATCATATAATCTCCAAGATCCGTTGTTTCTTCCAGACTCACAATCTGCTATCGTAGACACTATCTAGCCAACATGCTAGACTTTCTGATCTACCTCCTGTAACTTTCAAGATCCGATGTTTCCTTCCAACTTCCCGATCTTCTTCAATTGTCTCTTCCAAGTGAATTTTCAAGAACTTGCTCCAAGGTCTTGTGATCTTCCGGCACTTGTAGTCCAACCTCTTTCAACCTCTAGCAGCCTCTGAAGTCCAATTGAGAAAGTGCATTCCTAAGAATGTTTAGAAAGTAGGTGTTTTGGATTCTTTAATACGATGTTTTCCCAAACATGTGGTTATATGATCTCAAGAATAAATGATGAATCATAATAAAAGAACACGTTCTTGGATCTTTAGAGAATAAGAAGAGACAAAAGAATAAGGATAAATCCCCAAGTACAGGGGATTTATTCACATGGGACTTACAGGCCCCTCACAAGGGGCCTGTGCCCCACATGTAATTTTTTAAAAAAATTGTAGCGGGCCCCACCATGTGTCTTACTATTGAAGTGTCTTTGGGAAATTTCCATGTACTTAAGCAGGGCTCAGAGAATAATACTCAACCACTACCAAATTTCGTGCATAGACTAGGGTTTTTATATGAGAAGGTAATTAAGTTAAATGGACCGACTAAAATACTTCAAAACAGTAATTAGGATTTTTCGGATTGACCAGTCGCTCGAGCGATAAGTTAGTGACATGCGAGCGACATACTGCCGCTTGAGTGAGAGCTCAGCGACAGGCAGGCGACGTGCATTCTGTTTTTGTCGCTCGAGCAGTGTTTAGACGATAGGCTAGCGAAAATGCGGAGTCTTGTTTCTCTTCTTTTCATGCTCGAACCCTAGACCTCATAACCCAATTTATAAAAATTGCACCCTGGGTCCTTGACTTTTACAACATATTACAAATTAGTCATTTTGTCCACATAATCATTAACACTAAAAACCTAACAAATATTACTTTGGGGTTCCATAAACAAACTATGTGATATTACATAACTCTGTGAAACTTGATTATGAGTTTTTTTCGTATTTCATACCGAAATGGATTCATTGGATGTCTTTATAAAGAACGGAGCAGATATTATTGGTCTTCTGGTTTCGTAATCTTGCAAATATATGTATCTTGTTGAGATGAAAATGAATGAATTAAAGCTTGACAGGAGGAAGTGATGTCTCAAGATCGAGTACGTTGCTCATGTAAACATATAATGGTTACATTGTTCTATTAGGGGATCGTGAGAATTGGATTGGAATCAAGAATGGACGTTGTGAACAATGCAAGGATATATGTCTTTTTTTTTTGTTGAGAATCCTACAGTTTCAAATTGTTAGAATAACTTTTAGACATCTATTTCATGGGTGTGTATGTATTAAATATGTAATTTTACTTGATTTGGAAATATATTACGTATAAACTTAATTATAGCACTAAGATTTGTCTTATTTATTGCATGTTGTTGGTATGTGTAATGCTTGGATAACAGGATTTTTATTTTTGGAAGTCGTATTACCAAAGGAATTACATGGTTTATATGTTCGATATAACTCATTGCATAATTATTTTCATTAGCCTTTATATATTGATAGAAGATGAATCCTGGAAATAGGGGTTGAATTCTTCTTAATCCATCACGGTCGTTTTTAGTTTTTTTTTTCATGTAAGTTTTTGTAATTAATGTTTGCAAATTAAACACTAGGCTATGTTCCGGCTATAGCTTGTGAAATGCATAATTTGGATGAGGAACAAAAGTTATCACAGAGAAAACTTTGGGGGTTCTGTTCTGGCTTTAGTATATGCTCTTACAAATTTTAAATTATAAAAATGTTTGATTTCATGAACCAGCTTCGCTTTTGATGATTGTCGTATTGATCAAGGTTAGACTAGCAACAATGTAGTTTTCCCAGACAATACATTCTGCACAAACTAAATAAGAAGTTTTAGTTTCAGTCAAAGGACATGAAAACTCCAATTGAAGGAGAATTCAATGCACGATTACTACTTTCAAGATTCATATCATTGTTAATAATGAAGACTAGTGATGCCCTTTCCATATCGAAGTGGTGCGTCTACCTTTGAGTTGTTTACAAAAAGGAGGACATAAAATCTCAAACAAGGAATTCAATCATTCAAAGCCGTAAAGTACGCAAGATGCTGTACATTTTTTAGCTTTCATTTACTCATTTTTCACATATGACAAAGTCTAGACATCCAGGAAACATAATCAGGACAAGGGAAAAGTATCATATTGCATTATTTAACACAAAAGCCAGCAACAAATTCAAAGCTTGCATATGTATAGAAAATATATAATTGTAATTTGAAAAACACCATATTCATATCACATGTTAAGAAGAATATGTAGCAAAACGCTTACTGATGTCAAATGCATTACAAGATATTAACATACCATATTTTTGAACGAATCCAAAAGAACATTGTCAAAAGAGATAAAACAGACAAAAGAACGAAAACTAAAACTTACTTAGCCCTTTAACTTGTTGACCCCTTCTTCGTAATGCCAACGTGGACAACAGATGTGAGGCCCACTCACGTCAACTCAAACAACTTCTGACGCATTTTGATCGAAGAACTGGATAGAGAAGGGGAGCGCATGAACGCGAGAGATGCTTTACGGCACGAGATAAAAATATTTGAGCACCGGCGATAGTGACTAAGATGATTGCACTAACAAACAATCGCCAACAAAGCGTCAATAACCTAAGATCAAACAACAAATGTAGAACAAGTAAGAGGGTATATTGAGAGTATTTTTCTTGAGTGAATTCTTGTATATTATAATCAATATTCAAAAGACCATTCTTTATAACTTACAAAGACCACCTATTTATAGAGTTCTGGCGGACGTAGTGATCGTTGAATCAGAACCACGTGATATCATCTCTTAAACTGAAGCCTCACATCATTAAGTCTATCAAAATTAAATACATTGACAATGGGTAGCCGCCCTATACACTAAGCTGACTCACCTGACATTATTTATTACAAACGTTACATCAATCATTCCTAAAGATTGCCTACAAATCTTGTAAGAGGTAGCTTCAACATCAAGGACTTCGAATGAATTGAGGGCTTCGACTAGAGGGAGCATCGTATTGGTGGTCTTCTATGTGAAGAGTTTCGACTTCTTATTTGGTTTCTTACATAGCGCTTCGACTTAAGAGTTTCTGCCATTTAGGTAGTGTTTTGAAGTGCTTAAGAGCTTCAGCCAGTTAGGCAGTGCCTGGGCACAAGAGCTTCAGCATTTGTTTGACGTCTTTGCATTTGATCAATTGGGTGTTTGTTGACATGCCTTTCTACATGGGCTGCAACGTGGTACTTGACTAAAGTCTCGGTGGCGAGCGTAACATAAGTAATTGTCAAAATAAAGTAAATTGTTCAAAACACGTCTACGGTATCACCACACCCTTCAACTTCCTATCTTGCCCTATGCTGTGTGATACCAGGTGAAAGTTGGTATCATACTCTTCAATCTACTTCTCGCATCCATGTTTGAAAAGATGACATGCCAGATGGGATCTATATTTGATTGGGTCGAATTTTCCAACCATCATATTAGTTTTACCGTTTATGATGTACTCGGCAAATTTTAAATACATCGATTTGGATTTGAGAAAATTGTTCTGAGAACTTCAAATAAATCGATACTTGTGATTGAAGATATCGATTGCAGTGTAGAATTTCCGGATAGAAATGGGCTTGTGAGTAGATGGACTTGGACGGGCACGACCTCGTGATCTACAGGTACATAAAAAACCCAGTTATTTTTAATCTGTTAACAAATAGTTGAGCCCCTTCTCCCCCATCGTCCCTTCTATGCAATTACAGGATCAACTTAATTAAATCAAGCCATGCTATTAGACAAACAGAATGCGAGATAGTTTTAATACTTGCCAGATTAAAACCACAGCAAGATTATGATGGTGAATCATGTTGTATCTCCCACTTCAAAATGCTTTTTGTAAGCTTCTTTGTATGTGAAGATGATGATTCTTGTGAATTGGGATATAGCTTTGTTTTCACAGGTGGTATTGTAATGCTGAATTTAATTTCAATGAGACACAAAAACCAGTAATCAATATAAATACATGATAAAATGAATATAAACACTTAACAATACTACAACAAAAATGGGCTTTGGCAACAATTAAAAGGCAACATTCATTGATTGAATGTTGCTAAAAGGATCAATTACAACGTTCGTGTAAGCGAACGTTCGCAACGTTTTTCGAATGAACGTTGTGAACTGTCACTTTTCGCAATGTTCGTTGACCGTTGCGAAAAGTGAGACTTTTCGCATTGAACGTTGCGAAATGTCACTTTTCGCAACGTTCGCTTACCGTTGTGAAAAGTGATACAGCTCCACAAAATCAAATCTATTTAATATTAGCCCTAATTTTCCTTATTCTCCTCTCCACCTCTCGCTCTTCTCATTTATTCTCCTTCCCTAATCTAACCCAATCCCATGTTATTTGTATATAAATGCCCCTCTCTGATTTCACATTTTCTAGGGCTCTATCTCATACACTACACAACTAAATACTCTAATTAGTAATTAATCTATATTCCAATCGAGTTTCTCATGAAGGAGGGAAGAAATACTTGTCAAACGCCATGCCTCATAGGCAATACAATGAAGACAACGACCTGGAGCCAAAGGCGAAAGGAGATTTCGAGGTGGTAGATGAGGAACAGGAGGAAGATGAGGAGTACCATGGCGGCGGGAAGTCCGGAGGGAAACGGAATCGGATTTCGTAGACGATTTGGCAGAGGAGGACGATAGGAAAGTGCCATAGCTCATGTTCCAGGAGAGCCCTACGGTCTGGAAGATATTCAAGTTTTTCTTGGGGAGGATAGAGTAGAGGAGGAAAGGAGGAGAAGATAGTTTTTTTTTAATACGAAAAGAAAACAATCTGAAACCTTGTCTCATTTCTACTCTCCAGCTCGCCTCGCCTCTCTCCTGTCTCCGAATCTGAAAAGTGAGTTTTTGTGTTTTCTTATAGGGACTCTGTTTTAAAGATTGATTATGCTACGTGATCTTAACCTCTTCAATATGCATTTTCTTAGAAAATTAAGTTTTTTGTTGAATCATTTGTACATTTCTACTATCAGATACCCTCATCCGATTAGAAGCAATGAAGTAGACAAGACTTCTCATTTATCGACTGTTGCAACACAAGATTTATTTAATGACCTTGACAAAAATGTCAAGCTGGTAGCACTAATGAGATTTTTTACGGTAAAATTGGTTCAGCTTCCACATGAATATTATTTTCTTCAATGAGTCACTTTCCTCGGTATATAGAATTCTAAGATTACTCCTTACTGAGATCCAAGAAATTGGCTTCTTACTAATGTAGAGAACTCTTTGAAGTTAGTGATTTCTGCTGTTTACTATGGTTCTTTTTATATCTTGTCTATCCTACTGCAAAATCCTAGAAAATATTGGGATGATCTGGCTGATGGAAAAGTAAAGTTGAAACGGGAAGATCCATGTGGCAGTAGAAATTGTCCAACAACACAAATGCAGATATTGGGATGATGCTACATCTGATCTAGACGTCTTAGCAATGGAGAGTTACTGGGAGAAGTTTTTGACTTCATCACATTCTATCTTTTCAAAGAAAAAGATTATTTATATAACTTACTTTAGCGCATAAATACTTTATTGGACTAGATGTTGCACTTGCTCGAGCATGCATATAGATAAGTAAAATGAAGAAAGTGGTTGATTAACATACATCTGTATAGTGGGACATAAAGGTTGTTGTTTAGTTCTTCCTGCAACTCGAATGAATTGATTCTTGTCCACCAAAGCTATTTGGAACTTTTTATTATAACTATGACAATGACTGTACTGATACATGAAGGTGTTTCTTTTATCAATTCATTGCTTCATTTTCTTTTATTATACCTATCAATGACTACTCCAAAATGAACTGATTCTTGTCCACCATATTGCCATTTTTTTCTTTTTGAATTATGAAGTGAGCCCACATACTAAGCACATTTGGTTCTAGAATTTTATTTTCCAAGAATTGTGGAAGAAATATCCTCAATTTGCCTGGCTACAAAATGGAGTTTACATGCAGCAGGTATGCATATGTACCCCAGAGCTGATTACTTTGGTTGGCTCTATCCTCTGTCAATATGTTGACATATTTTAACTAATGATAGGATGCTGAAGAATGTTGGACACAACTTATTTATACCCTTTAACAATCTCTCAAATCGCCAAGATTGTAGTTGGCATTTATTTGTTGAGTAATTTTCTGCAAAGTATATTTAAGCTTTAGTGATTTTAGCACATGTTCAATAAAAGTGCATTGGGTCATTCAACTTGCTGTTCCTTATCGTTCTCTCACGTTGTTTCCTTTGTGGTCCTTCCACTTGGTAACCTAATAAGAAATCATGTATAAAACACTTCAAAATGGTACATTGATTATATTGCACCCTCTATTTCTAACCAAAGAACGTTATCAAAATATGAGAATACATAGAGAACAATTGTAATAAGATATTATGCATATAGATAAGTAAAAGGAATAAAGTGGTTGATTAACATACATCTGTATAGTGGGACATAAATGTTGTTGTTTAGTTCTTCCTGCAACTCGAATGAATTGATTCTTGTCCACCAAAGCTATTTGGAACTTTTTATTATAACTATGCCAATGACTGTACTGATACATGAAGATGTTTCTTTTATCAATTAATTGTTTCATTTTCTTTTATTAGACCTATCAATGACTACTCGAAAATGAACTGATTCTTGTCCACCATATTGCCATTTTTTTTTAATTATGAAGTGAGCCCACAGACTAAGCACATCTGGTTCCTGAATTTCATTTTCTAGGAAGAAATATCCTCAATTTGCCCAGCTACAAAATGGAGTTTACATGCAGCAGGTATGCATATGTACCTCAGAGCTGATTACTCTAATTGGCTCTATCCTCTATCAATATGTTGACATATTTTAACTAATGATAGGGTGCTGAAGAATGTTGGACACGACTTATTTATACCCTTTACAATCTCTCAAATCACCAAGATTGTAGTTGGCATTTATTTGTTGAGTGATTTTCTGCAAAGTATATTTAAGCTTTAGTGAATACTTGGTATGCCAAATTGGCAAATTCACACTTTTTTATAAAGTGCATTCTGAAACACATCGGCCAAAATTAGAAATGCACATCATAAAATCTGTTATATATGTTAACAGTAGCTAATGGAATGGTCATATTGAAATGAAATTAGTTGACTGCAATGAAATTTTTATATCATTTCTCTTTGGAGTTTAATATTCCTAATTTGTATAGTTGCAATTCTATCTTTCAGACATTTGTGCTCAAATTGAGATAGATTATCTTGAGATGCAAGCATCACGGGATCCACAACCATCAGATGGCATTCACAGATTGCACCATTAGCCTATGCAGCTGATTGAGCTTTGTCACTTTTCAAGTTTCCAAGTTTTGAACAGCAATTCGACTGGTAACAGAAGCCAAGGGACTGAAGTTTCTTTCCAAACATAAGCCGAAAAACCCTTCACTTTGGAATCAACACTAGCAACTGATTACAATTCACCTTCAGCTATAAATGTCTCACCTAACTGGAGTCCATTTTCAGTCTGTTCTATCTATCTTCATGCACTGATGAAACTGTTTTACTCACTACTTGGGGCTTGTGGTAGTTCTTTTTTTTTTTCGAAATGTATTGGATTTTTGCTTCAAAATTTTTTTATCTGAATTTTATATGGATATTGTTACATTTTGGAGTTTAGTTAATGATGATTATTGAAGTTATTTGATATTGTTATCTTCTACCTTGTTTTGTGGTTGATTTATGTAAATCATTGTACAAATAAAAAAATTTAAAAAAAATGCAAAAATGACCTACGGCAATGGTAAAAAAACGTTGTGAAAACCCTTTTGTAACGTTCGTGCGTGCATTGCNTTATTATTATTATTATTATTGGAAATGTATAGAATTTTTAGGTGTTTTAAAATTTTGGATCTAAAATTTGTATGAATATTGTTATATTTTGCAGTTCAATTAATAATGATTATTTGAGTTATTTAATATTATTATCTTCTATCATGTTTTATAGTTGATTTATGTAAATCATTGTACAAATAAAAAAATTTAAAAAAAATGCAAAAATGACCTACGGCAATGGTAAAAAAACGTTGTGAAAACCCTTTTGTAACGTTCGTGCGTGCATTGCAAAGTTTGATGTTGCTGTAGAGGGGTTGACTTTTGGAAACGTGCATTGCGCGTTGCAAAAAAGTCTTTTTTGCAATGCACAATGCACGTTGCCAAAAGTCTCTTTTGCAATGCACAATGCATGTTGCCAAAAGTCGACCCCTCTATGGCAACATCGAACTTTGCAACGCATACATGAACGTTGCGAAAGGACTTTCGCAACGTTTTTTGACCATTGCCATAAGTCTTTTTTGTTGTAGTACAATAAAATCCTCTTGTATTCTCGCTTGATCACCTGTAATGTTTATATAGTGTGTAGAAACAAAAAAAAAATCATATAACCATATTCCAACATATTTACTTTGAGGCTACAAAATTCATATATGTGTGTGTGTGTGTGTGTGTGTGTGTGTGTGTGCAAGTTCCCTAAAAATATAATAGAACGGATGATAAGGTCAAAAAATAACCCATAAAATAATTGTGCATATCGTCATTCATGTACATCAAACTTCAGAATCATGTAAGTGCTTCACAACTAGCCATGTCTTCTATGAAGTTTCATACTCACATACAATACAAAAACTACATAAGCTAATACCCAACAAGTAAAAATCATTCATGCTATGAATTTGAGTATATACTACCATGTCATTTCTTAGAAGCATCATGCTAAAATGCATCATATTCAAATATTCATCAAGTTTAACTTGTCTTTGACCTATGTACTATGCACATGATAGAATTTTGTGCAATGTCAATATCAATAATCAAGTGGCCAATATGATATCGACACAACCAAGTGGACTATCATCTTGTGACCACTAGAAGTACATCCCCTGTCTATCCCTAAGTTCACCTAAGTATCATATCTGAGGCATCAATAATCATAATAGCACAAAGGCACAGTCAAATGGTCTACCCTCTTATGATCACCAAAGGTGCATCTCCTATCTACCTTTGCGATCACCTGAAAAGTTTTACCCGCAATGTCAAAACATATGACATACGCATACCTCATATGTATCAGTGCCCTCGTAATGGTCAATAACACATTTTATAACGTAGTAAATTCATTTTTTCAATCATGTCATGCATACTAAATTTTTAACGATGGACATATATCGTGCATGCACGTGTAAGTGCTCATGAATAGCATATTTCCTCAAAATAGATGTCAATTTATTTCAAAACCACATACTCATCATAGCTATCATATGTTATACAATGAACTCCTTATCAAAGTTATATAAATGTTACAACATTACTCTAAAGAAAATATTTCACGAATACTATGTTCTTATATTGTACTTGTAAATGGATTTTTACTCAACTTTCTTGTCTTTGTGTGTGATCTTTCTGCGACGTATAGGTAAAGTCCTTTTTTCACCTAACGTTGGAAAACAACATGTATTACCATCTAATATTAAATACGATCATCAATTCGATAACACTAACATACACACAACCCTTTACTATGAACATTCATGCCAAAATAGTTTAAATAACATTATCAGTTCCAGGGGCGAATCCAGGAATTGGACCTAATACAGGCGAAGACCGTTGACTGGTGATAGTTGATCGTAGACAATCAACGATGGTAATTTCCAAATCACATTTAATTGAGCCAAACATCTTCACCATTCATTTTTTCACTTACCCCTAAATCCTAATTTCCTAACACCCTAAATTCCCAAATCACATTTCCCATTTCACAATACACAACAGACAAATTGACAAACACAATTCAAAATTATAAGTCCTAAGACAGTAAGACTCCTAACTCATAGCCTCAGTCTCTCAAACAATAAATCAATAAAAAATATAACATAAATTCCCATTTCTCATAATTCCCATTCCACAAATTAACAAAAAATGAAAATAAAAAGAATAAAAATCGAAAATAAAAATATGAAATACAGGGTGCACTATGCAGAATGCCAAAAATAGGAAATACTGAAAGTGACTGTGAAATACGGCTACAGAAAAAGAAAGGAGAAGTAGGGGCTACCTACCGGGCTAGAAGAGACTAAGGTCGAAGTCGGAACTGAACCCGGAAGCTCCACAACCTATCAGCCTCCACTCCACCTCAAGCCCAAAAACTCACAAGTCACAGCTCCACCGACAACCGCCACCGGACCACCGCCACTGGACCACCGCTTGCGGCCTACGTAAAAAACCCCAAGCTGCGGCCAAGCCCCAAAATAATTTCGCGCCCCTGTGACCTTGTCTCTTCGTGTCGTCTCCAAGAGCAAAAGAATGGGATTGGGAATTTGGGATATTGGATTTAGTATTTTTGTTAATTGGTTAATGGTTTTGTTGTGGTTATTGGGTTGAGCTCATTAATTGGGCTTTTTTTTTAAGAAGGCTCAATAAAACAACTAAACAAGGCTACTTCCACTTCCAGCTCGGTCCAACACTCATCCTCCTTTTTCATCCTTCTTATGTTCTTCTTGTAGCCGACGGACATGGCGAAACTTCTGGTGGACCTAACACGGGCGGCCTTGGGGGCTGGCCAGTTGCTGGGTCTGCCCCTGCATAAATCCCATTATTTTCCAAATCTAATTATGAATGTCAACGTCATCTAATTGTTTCTAACGATCTAACACGTATCAAAATTAATTTTCGAAGCCTTAAAGATGATTAGTGCACATGTAAAGCCAGAAAATTAGTCCATTTTACAGAACACGGAATCAAGAATTTCACTATGGCTGTTTTGACTTTCTCTTGGATTAGCATGCCACAAATAAATTGGCTTCCCATTTCAATTTCATGTTTTTTGCTTTTCTTTGGCTTCTTTTCATTCTTTTTCACTTGGAATCAATTGGAGATCAGTTGAAGGAGTTAATCTATTATTTAGGAGGTAAAGAAGACAACTTTAAGGGGCTTGGATTGTGAGTAATAATTAGGAGTGAAGAAATTGGTTATTAAAAGACAAGTAGTCCCAAACATGAGGTATTACCTTGTGGTGAAATCTGAATTTTACACTTATCCTTCAGGTCAAAATTAAGTGTCTTTCACCTATTCTAATGTGTTTAGAATCTAATTCAATTGCCATATGACCTTAAAATAATTTATAAACTTAACTCCTTAACCATGTCGTTCAATTCTAGAACGATTTTATCAATTCGCAACTCAGTATTTATAACGTCACATGAACCTTAAGTTATTGTATTGTGATCATATAACTTCATACCTCATATCCCAAATATGTTAAAGACTTAATTAGGGTTTAGAGTAACCTTGATCAATTGAATAAAAAACTTGTGTAACTTTACCAATAATAATTTCCACACTTTCAAGATTACAAGAGTTTAACAAATCAATATCCAACATCTCAATTAACCTAAGTTTCCCCTATAGCTCAATATAGGATTCACCATCTAGGTCAATGAGGTCAAAGACTAACACCATATAGAGATCTTAAAACCTCAATGATCAAATGCACCATAATAAGAGAAAACAACTTCGAATAATGAATGTAAATGCAATGGCAATGTAAATAGCAAGTAATGCATGAATTATATTGGTCAAGTGTGAAATGTAAAGTTCGAGGTATTACATTCTCCACTCCTTATAAAAATTTCGTCATCGAAATTTACTTACCCAAAAAATTCAAAATATTTAACATGCATTTCATCTACCCTTTCCCAAGTGGCTTCTTCTGTTGGCTAATTTCGCCACAATACCTTGACCAACAGATTTTTCTTGCTTCTAAGTTTTTTACCTTTCGTTGAAGAATCTTTACCGATTTTTCTCCACAAGACAAATTTGGATTTATCTCTTTCGGTTCATTCTTCAGCAATGAGAAAGGTTTCCAATGTATTTTCTTAACATGGATACATGAAACACATTATGCACTTGGGACATTGATAATGGAATGTCAAGCTTGTAAGTAACATTTCCAATTCTCTTGTTAATAAAAAATGGACCAATATGTCTCGAGCTCAATTTTCCTTTCTTTCCAACCCGCATAACCCCTTTCACCAGCGCTACCTTAAAAAATACTTGGTCTCCCACTTTAAATTCTAGCATTCTCGTTCTTTGGTCTGTGTAGCTTTTCTATTGATTTTGAACAATTTACATCCGCTGACGTATTAGTGTCACAACTTCAGCCATTTCACGAACCATATCTGGACCTAACTAGTTCCTTTCTCCAATCTCATTTTCTACTGTATATTGCTATATAAGGATCCATTTCAGTCGTAGCCTGATAACTATTGTTGTATGCAAATTCCACCAATGGCTAAAATTTACTTCACTAGCCTTGGAAATTCAATACCCAAGCTCTCAACTATCTTTCAATATTTATATTGTTCTTTCTTATTGTCCATCATTTTTAGGATGATATACTGTGCTCAAAGATAACTATACTCTCAAAGCCTTAAGTATGATTTTCTAAAAGAGATATAAGAACTTAGAATCTTTATTAAAAACAATATATAGTGGCACCCCATGAAGTCTAACTATTTTTTGTACATAAAGCTGTGCAATAAATGGAACAAACTGGACTGAAATTAGCTAATTTGGTCAATGTATCCACAATAACCAAAATAATATCATATCATTTAGTTATTTTCAGTAAATTCACCAAATTCCAATGTGATTCTTTCCCATTTCTACTTTAGGATAAGTAATGGTTGTAAGGTTTCTGCTGGCCATTAATGTTCTGTCTTTATCTGTTGGCATGTTAAACAGTGTTCCACATATTTGGATATCTCACCTTTCATGTTCAACTACCAATAATGCAACTTCAAATCTCTATACATTTTAGTAGCTCTTGGATGAACACAATATGGTGTTGTGTGTGCTTCAGATAGAATATCACCTTGAATATTTTCTGCATTAGGAACATACAATTGCCCTCTAAACCACAAGATACCATTTTCCAATATCTAAAAGTCTAAAACTTTTCCAGAATGTAAACCATTCTTTACCTTGGATCAATAATCATCTTCATGTTGTCCTTGTTGAATTCTATTCAATAAAGTTGGCTAAAGTGTCGATGTTGCAAGTTTAGCCTCCACAAATCCTTGCGATAGTATTTCAATATCTATTTTCTACAAGTCTACCAATTCTGATTTTTGTGTCACAATAATAGCTGTAACACTAGATATTGATTTTTTACTCAACAAATAAGCTACAACATTAGCCTTACCAGGGTGGTAATTGGCAACACAATCATAATCTTTTACCAACTCTAGCTACCTACATTGTCTCATATTCAATTACTTTTGTGTGAATAAATATTTAAACTTTTGTGATCACTATAAATCTCACATGTTCCCCATACAAATAAAGCTCCATATTTTAAGTGCAAATACAATTACGGCAAGCTCCAAGTCATAGGTAAGATAATTCTTTTCGTACACTTTTAGTTGCTTAGATACATATGCAATTACTTTACCATTTTGCATCAATACACACCCTATACCATTTTAGAAGTATCGCTATAAATCACAAAGCCTTCAGTACCAAATATAATCGAAAGGATAGAGGTCGAAGTCAATCATTTCTTTAATTCCTGAAAACCTTGCTCACAAGAATCTATCACTCAAGCTTCATACACTTTCTAGTTAACTTCATCAAAGAATAAATTATCTTTGAACATCATTCCACAAATCTATGATAATACCCAGCTAAACTCATAAAATTTCAAACTTCTAAAGGGTTTGTAGGTCGTGACCAATTATTAATACCATATACTTTTCTTGGATAAACTAATATACACTCACATGATATTACATGTCCCAAAAATACGATTATGTCTAACTAAAATTCACATTTCTTAAATTTAGCTTATAACTGCTTGTCCTTTAAGACTTGAAGTACTATCCTCAAGTGTTCGGCATGTTTTTATCTAGTACAAGAATACATAAGGATATCATTAATAAATACAATGACAAATTTGTCGAGAAAATCCTTAAACCCCGATTCATCAAATCCATAAAAGCTGCTGGGGCATTTATGAACCTAAATGGTATCACCAAAAACTCATAATGGCCATATCTCGTACTAATCCTTGTCTTAGAAATTTCATCTTCCTTTATCTTTAGTTGGTAGTATCCAGAGTAAATCAATCTTCAAGAATATAGCTGCACCTTGAAGTTGATCAAACAAGTCATCAATCCACCGCAATGTGTATTTATTTTTAATTGTTACCTTATTCAACTATCGATAATCCATGCACAATCTCATTGTACCATCTTTCTTCCAAACAAATAATACTGGTGCACTCCACGGTGAAAGTTAGTTCTAATAAAACCTTTATCGACAACTCTTGTAATTGTAACTCTAACTTAGTCAATTTGGTTGGGGCCATTATAAATGGAGTTTTGGAAATTGGAGGTGTTCTTGAAATTAAATCAATCTGGAAATTGGAGGTGTTCCTGAAATTAAATCACAAACTCTATCTTACGATCTAGAGGTATCCCAGGTAGATCATTTGGAAATATCTCTGAATATTCTTGTGCCACTATTACATTACTAAGATTCAGATTGTGTTTTACTTCAATAGCTATAACATTAACCAAGTATCTATACAACACCCACACTCTAGTAAAACTTTGTGTTTTCAATGCCTATATAATTGGAAATCTGAAACCATTTTCAATCTCAGTGAATGTTAATGGTTTATCTCCCAAAGGTTGAAAGGTTACTAAGGCCATCTCCAACGGCAACACCAAAACACCAATTTTCACCAAAATTTGGTGCAAAAGTGCTCAAATATGGCACCAAATTTGTACCATTTTTCCAAAATGGTGCCAAGTCCAATTTGTCCTACTTTTTCATTTGCCAAAAGAATTGTTGGAGGGTATTTGTGTCATTTGTGTTATATAATTTTTAATACAATTATTATTATTTGCATTTAAAATAAATTTTAAATTTTAAAAATAATAATTATTGAATTAATTAAAATAAGAATAAAAAATTTTAAAATATAACAAACAAGATTATTTATAGTTAACACGAAATATATTACAACAATCACATATATACATTAATCTAGTTCTATTTAAAGAAAACGATACATAAAAACAAGTGCATAGCTTAATAATTTATGTATTTCTAAAATAAATAAATAAATAAATTACTAAAAATAATAAAAGAGAAGAAAATGATTAAAAGTTGTTCATTTGGTGTAAGTTTTTGTGTAATGGTTGGAAATAAATTTTAGTTTGGTGTAAGATTTGGTGCAAATGTTGGTGCAGCGCTGGAGATGACCTAACTTCTTCTTATAATCAATAGTAGCTTGATAATTTGATAACCAATCCATACCTAAAATTATATCATAATATTTCATATCTAATACGATTAAATCAACATGGAGCTCTCGATTTTCTATAAGGATCATACAATTTCTTAAAATTAGATTAGATTGTTGTATATCTCCAGATGGAATAGTCACATTATAACTTATCTCATGCCTCCTAAGTACAGTTAATTCTCTATTTAGCATGTTCTGCAGTTGATGCTCTCTCTACTATTTGGGAACATGAAACACCTTGAATTTCTGCCCTGCTTACATCTCTATATAATTCTGACCTTAGTCCATCAAAAAATCTTTCTACTTTCAGCATAATAGTATTAACCATGTGGGTACCAAACATGGATAGTTGTTCAAACTTACGAATATACTCTCCAACTGTCATACTTCCGTGACTCAACTGTATGCGTTCATTCATCTTCATGGCTCGAACTGGAGATGTAAAATATATGTTACAAAATAGCTCTTTAAATCTTTCCAAAGTCATAGAATTGTATCTTCTATGCTTCTTATAATGTCCCACCAGTGTCCAGCACTATCTCATAACATAAAAGATGCACAAATCACTTTCTCTTCCTCTGAAGCTCTCATGTATCTGAACATATTCTCTAAAGTCTTCAACCAATTATTTGCTGATGTTAGGTCTAATGCATACTCAAATATTAGAGGGTTTAATTTTATAAATCTTTTATAACTACCTCAAATTGTTAAGCTCTTTGTTGTGGTTGTACGAAGTTAGCCCTTTATTGTTCTCCAATTTCTCTCTATCGTATTAACTGATGAATTTGTTGTGATTAGTGCTCAACTAGTTTCGTAATTCTATCAATAACAACACCCTGGCTATTATCTTGGATGGCGCCTCTTGTCCTGGAGTTTTATCTTCACTACTATTGTCACCTCTTGTTCTTACCATAAATACAATACTCGTTCACAAAATAAAACTTACTAGCATTTCGTACTCCGAAATCATGTACATGGACAGTCAACAAAATTATAACCTTGATCTAATATCACCATTTACCATACCCCATTTATATAGAAAATCATACACTTACCTGTATAGAAAAAATTTGACGACTCGACCTAGACATAAATACACATTTTTTTTCTTAACATGATAAAATGAATATAAGAATTTCACAATAAAACCTTTTGTGTATTCTCATCTGATCACCTATGATATTTATATAGTTTATTGAAACAAAAAACCTTAAAACCATATTCCAACACATTTACCTTGAGATTACAAAAGTATCTGCTCTATCATTTCAAAAGTCATATATATACAATACAAGCCCCAAAAATATAATACAACGGATAGTAAGACTAAAACAATAACCCACAAAATAACTCTACGGGTCGTCCATATGTACATCGACTTAGAAATCCTGTAAGAGTTTTACAACTAGCCATGTCTTCTATGAAGTTTCATATTCAACTACAATGCTAAAACTACAAAAACTAATGCCCAACAAGTAAAAACCATTCATGCTATGAGTATGAGAAATATGAATATACACTACCATGTCATTTCTTTAAAACATCATGCTAAAATGCATCATATTCAAATATTCGTCAAAGTTAACTCGAAATAATTTCATTTGAATCTTTTTTTTTTTTTGGACCCTTGACCTACGTACTATGCACCAGATAAAGCTCTGCACCATCCTCTTGTCAATATTCATCATAAAATCACCAACAACATCCAACATAATCTAAAGCAAGGTCGGAGGTTCAAGATGTATAAAACCCTCAAAAATGATCATGAAAAACCTCGAAACTGTGAGCTAACTCACCTGCCAGCACTTCCAATTCCAGTTTCTTGTTTTCTACTTGAAGGAGTTGATCTCTTATTTACGAGTTAACGAAGAGGTCTATAAGGGGCTTGGGTCATGAGTAATGCATAGGAGTGAAGAAATTGATTATTAAAAGACAAATAATCCCAAGCATGAGGTGGTCCCTTGTGGTGAAGTCTAATTTTTACACTTATCCTTATAGGTCAAAATTAAGTGTCTTTGACCTATTTTAATGTGTTCAGAATATATTTCAATTGCCCTATGATCATAAAATAATCTATTCATTCGATTCCTTATCCGATTGACGCCTCGATTCGCAAACTATTTCAACAATTTGCACCTCAATATTTATAATGTTACACGAACCTTACATTATTATATTGTGATCATATCACTTCATGCCTTATGTCCCAAATACGCTAGAAAACTTAATTTAGGATAACCTTGATCAATTGAATAAAAAACTTGTAACTTTACCAATAATAATTTTGACACTTTCAAGATTACAAGTGTTTAACAAATCAATATCTAAGCCCCTGTTTGGTACACATTAAAATTTTCATTTTCATTCTTCTACTCATTTTTAACCATACATTCTTCAATAAAATAATATTTTTTTATCACATCAATAACTTTTCATTCTTTTTAAACCACACATTCTCTATCAATCTACTATTTCAGAATACATTCTTCCAAAATAATGTGGCTCAAACACACCATAACACCTCGATTAACCTAATTTTCCACCATAGCTCAATGTAAAATTCACCATCTAAGTCAGCGAGATCGAAGATTAAAACCGTATAGAAAACTTACGACCTCAAAGATCAAATGCACCATAATAAGATAAAGCAATTTCAAATTATTAATGCAAAACAATAGCAATGTAAAAAGCAAGTAATGCATAAATTATATTGACCATGTGTGAAATGTGAAGTTTGAGGTATTATACAATTGTGATGAACAGTGGGTAATTGACTATGATTTAATTGATTAGAATGAGTAATTACCAAATTAGATATTGACAATTGGGTGTGATTTAATTCATTAGAATGGGTAATTACCTAATTAGATTTTGAGTTTAAATGAGTTGGGTCGAATATAGATGTGTCGTTTTAATTGGGATGTATTTAGTTTAAATTGGGTTGGATACAATTTAAATTAATTTATTTTCAAATTTTAAAAATGGCTTGTAAAAATTAAAACGTAATAAAACTATTTCAAAGCTTTCTGGTTTGATTCAAAGTCAAAACATTGATGGATCTACAATGACCCCAATTAACGACTTCGAGCAAATGATTTTTTATTCGTTTTTGTGATTTGACTACTTCGAATTTAGTTCCAAGTATAAGTGTGCATAAGGAGATCATCGTGGATGCAAATTGAAAGACTTTGTTCATGAAAGATTTTTTAATTTTTTTTTCAATCACATTATATATATAAAAAAAATCACCATTCAATAACTTTTTCCTCACTTTTTAATCACATGTTCTTAAAAAATGTTCATTTTTTCATACGGAAAAATCTCTCTTGGACGAAAACCATTTGACATAGCTTTTGAAAAGCCAAAAGAAGTTTTTTAGATCCAAAAATAACTTTTGAACCAATTTAGCTAATTTTATGAAAACGTTTTTATCAGTCAGAAGAGTTTTTCCTCTAAAAGCATTTCATATTTCAAAAATGCTTTTAAAAATTAGTTTTCAATCAAAAATTAGAGTAATGCACAAGTGTCATTCTGTCATTGGCTGATGAAAGAATGACACTTGTGCATTATATCAATTAGGGTGTACATACAAGTAGAATAATTCATAGTACATATTACAATTGTGTTAATTTATTCAACAAAAAAAAAAAAAAAATTCCCCTCTTTTTGACATATAATCCATATGTAAATCATTATGTAACTTCATTATGTACAAGTAGAATTATTCTACATATTAAGCCATGCTTGACATAGCTTTTTTAAGAGACAAATGACAAAAGGCACAATTTCCTAGTTACTCTACAAGTGCAACATCTTATATCCTCATTAGTAAATAGTGATGAATTAAATCTGCATTATTTTAGAAAATCCTCTAGTTTTAAGAGTTTTACTATTTGTACATTCGTGGTTCACACCTCAAATGACAGCCCCTCACAAAAAGAGGGGCCGCACGAAATAAAAAAATCAAGGGCACCCTCTTGGGAGGGAGCTGTCATATGAGGTTCACGGATGTATACATAGCAAAACTCAATTTGTTAATCCTACAAACGTTGCTCTTTCTTTCCTAAATTTTGCACAATGCACAATGCACAATGACCGTTGACAGAGCAAAAGTGACAATTAGAATTTATATCTATTCTTGCTTTTTGAAGAGCACCGTGCATGAATTTTCAGAGCATGTTTCTTCGCAAATTTATGTTTTGATCTCGTCTTTTCTTATACTTTGTACGTATTATGATTTTGAGATGTAGGAATATGGATTATTTTATATGTGCTGTGTGATATGAAACGTGTATTTAAAAAAATAAAGTCTTTCGTGATCGACAGTCATGCTACATGATTAATTTCACGGTTGTCACTCACCTAAAGATGCACACTTAATATTTACAAGTAAATGTCGAATAGGAACTTCACGAAAACCTCATGAAACTTTAATATCGTTGACCTCAACAGAATGAACGTAAAAGTAGAGCAGGGGTATACATCGCTTTAAAGTTTGCAAGTTATGTAGTTCTCCCGAATAATATATACATCAACCTTATAATCTCAATCGTTATCACAAAATAGAACATTTGCCACTGACAGCTTGCTTTCGCAGCTCCTCAGTCTCCCTCTGAGCTCTCTCTAGATGTTCTCTCAGCTTTCGTATTTCATCATCAGATTTCACCTGAGCAGCTTGTGCATTCGCTTCTGCCTTCAAGCGAGCAGCTTGCTCTTTGGCCAATTGCTGTTCAAGCCTTTCAGTGGTCTCTTTAAGCTTTGACTCAACCTAAAACAGTATTGTCCACACAAAGCAAAACAAATGTTCCATAACTATCCATCATAAATGTAGCAAGTTCCGTATTGTAAACAAACTTGTAGCATGGAACGTAATCGTCTTGCCAGTTCCCAGAGTGAAGAAACATATTAGACAAAAGATTAGCTATTTTCCATTGAGTCTATTTTCCATTGACTGACTTCAATTCATTAATGAACTGTTTACTTCAAGGATATGCCATTCCAAAGGGAAAAATCATTTTACAAGTCATATGAGGTAACAGATGGGTTTCCTTCATGTCAATAGCAGTATACTTAAGGTGTAATCATAATTTTAGGATTAATTGTATTAGAAATTTAGACCGGTAAGTTGAACAATAATAGAACAAGTGAGCAAGCACCAAGGGAAAAACATAAATACCATCTCAGTTATTCTCTTAAGGTGCTCTTCATATGATTTATTAAACTGCTGCTTCAACACTGATATCTCCTGTGTGGAGTACCCCTCCAAGGAATTAACTTCCGCAGTTTGATCACGCAGTTTCATGGCTCCCTTCTGTTAATAATAAAGTTGGCATCACAAACTTTAGTGTATGCTTTTAGATTAACTGAAAAAGGTCATCCACAAAAACACTCACCTTCAATTCAACAAACAGCTTATCTGTGTACGGTTTTCCACCATTTTTATCTACAACTTCATTTACAAGGGAAAGAAGTATATCCAACTGTGCAGATTTCTGGGACTTATCCTTTGTCTTGTTATTAAAGAGAACATACCTATCTCCGCACATTCGGAGAGTGTCCTATATCAACATAGAAACAATTAATTTCAGAAGGTACGTCCAATTAAATATGGGGAAAAGGAAATACCGAGACAACTGCTGCTTAATTTAAGATCGCCACGTGAATAAGAACTAAATAAATAAAACAAACTTTTCCTTCTTTTTTTTTTTTACTTAAAAGGCCTGCAATGAATGTATTGTATGTTCTCCCACTGAACACGCATCAGCACTATCCAGCAGTCCAGAAAATAGCTGAAGTAAAAGCATGCCTAATCCCATTCCTCAAAATCTTAATCAAACGGGCCAGTTGTTCCCATGCCATCCATTAAGCTCAAAATTGTTTAAAATAATACAATAAGTGGCCCAAAATAATGCAAAATAGAGGACGGGAAATTTGCAAAATAAAATTATGAGGAAAAGATAATCAGCTAGTTATTTGATTGAATAGGGCCCTCATTTAAATCAAGGTTCATTTGATGCAAGTGCTAAAAGAAGGAAAATAAAATGCAAATACCACCAAATGACCCACACTGTTTTAGTTTTTCATTTAACCAATAGAGGCAAGGGACAAAGCCACAGTTACTAAATCAATTAGTAAGACAGAAATTAGATATTAGTAGAAAATTAGTAAGAGGTAGAAGCAAAGATAATTTCTTAGTTAACTTGCTGTACTATGTAAGCTCATTTACAAGAGTTTGAGTAGATATCAGAGATGTAAAAATATATAAGAGCATCACACAACACATATGATAAACAATACTTCCAGCCTACCTTCAAAGGCTCTGGGCAGTCACGACCCAAGTAATCCTCCAAAGTTTCATCGTTTTCTTCCAGGTCATCTCCACCAGTGAAAACTACTATCATATAGTCACTAATTTTGCTACCAAAGAATTTCTGCAAGCTCTGAACAGCAGCTTCTTCTTCTCTTGAAAATCGAGATCTAACAGAGAGAACTACAAGAACAGCATGGATACCATCCTTTGCCATATTGATGCATTTAACAATTTCTTTTCCAATAAATTCTGGTTCAGCAGAAAAATCAAACAATCCTGCATTTTTGTCAAGACAAACGTTTATTAAAGTTATAAAACAGATGTACAGAGAATAGATCATAAAAAGTTTTATCTCGACATTTTTCCTCAAGAACATTATTTTCATTTCATGCAATCAGTCAACCTTATTTCAATTGCATTTCAAAAGTCTTCTTTCTTCTGCGTTGACTTACAGGACCTTGTTTTTCTGTACTTTCAAATTGAGATTTATCAAAAAGAAAGGTATATCCACATAGCCCCTATATTATCCTCTACATATAAGTAAGTATGACTAGTTGTTTATGATATCAGTATTTTATACCAGGAGTGTCGATGACACTCAGTGTCTTGCCATCTTGCAACACAGTTGTCTGCAGCTCACAAGTACTAGTAACACCAGCAGAGCTAGACATAGACTTGAATGCCTTCTTTTGAAGAATGCTATTGCCAGTTGCACTTTTTCCATTGCCAGTACGTCCAACCAAAACTACAGTACAAACTTCATTTGAAGGTGAAGTGAACTCCCAATCATCACTGATAGCACTTCCACCCATTTTTTGGAATCAAATTATCTGTCAAAAGACCACAGAGATACAAATTCAGGAAGATATGTAGTAGAAAATACTCTCATGTTACTAAACTAAAACTAAAACAAAAGCAATATATCAGAGGAAATCTTTTTTTTTTTTTTTT
>CAIGRH010251198.1:0-15064 GCA_903798295.1 Fraxinus nigra | reverse complement strand
CAATTGGAACAAATTTTAGAACCAATGATAGAAAAAATTATCACTTTAATGGACAATTTTCGTAAAACACGAAGTTAAACAGACACCAAACTTTCAACATTTTTCAAGTAAAAAATTATACCAATCAAACACAATTTAGTTACAATTCTCAGTAAAACAAATTCTAGGCAATTCAATTCCTAATAAAACATTTTCTTTCCACCAATTTTCCACATTTTGTAATCACTAGTTAGGCTCATGTGCAATGCACGTGTGGTATATAGTTGACTACTTAATAGTGTGGAATGATTTATGGTTGTTTTACGCAATTATAGAAGTTTAACGAAAGAATAAAAATAATTACCTATTGACGAATATTTTTTTAATCTTGAGTGAAGATGAATTTTGTTGTGCAAGGCAAAAAGATATCACAAGGTTTTCATATAATGTCAAATGAATTGGGGATGCAAAAAATCATGATATTGATTAGGAAAACATTAGAAGTGGAAAAGTTGCTCAAAATTTAAGAATCAAAAGCAATTGCTACGGAAGATTAAACTTTGTTTAGGAACAAGGAGCTAATAATGGATCTCCTAAACAATGTCAATGACAACAATTTCTTTTTTATACAAAATTAGAAACGAAGGGAGAAGCAATTAGATAATGAAGCGAGCATTGTATTTATGTTGATCTCTATTTGTTTATTTTCTATGGGTTTGAACACGGTATGTTTTGAATATTCGCAAGTTAAAATAAAGTCTAACTTTAAGGATAACAAAAGTTCTTCTCCCTAATACGAGACAATTTTTAAGGGCATAACGATAGTTTTGACATCTTCAGCGATTTACGTTGAGAAGAATCCTCAAAACTTAATAAGTTTTAGTTTAGTATCATCTAAAAGTGGTAGATGTGTGTACAAATGAGATATTGACAAATGATGAAAATAATGTATAATCATATGATACGAAGTTGGACCTCAAAGTTTCTACTAATGAATAGTTATCTTTTGCTTGAAAAGTAAAACATGTAATAACTAATTGTGAGCAACATGGAAAAGCAATAATTAGAAAATTAGAAAAATGCTACTCAAACAGGGCCAATGACCGACCCAAAAACAGGGAGCCCTTGATTTGAATTTTTGAAGTTGAAATCAAATCAATGGCTGAGGCTCAACCCCCTGTTTTTGGGTCGGTCCCCCCCACCCTGTTTGAGGAACACGATTGATAAAATAAATCAAAAATTTCTACCTGAAGCTTATTTATGACTTTTTGCTGTTCTTTCTCTAGTCTCAATGATTTTATTTTCTCCTCAGGTTCAGCCTGAATGGTCTGTATGGATGCTTTCGAATCTATTGCAAATCTGTCTTTCAAGTCTTTTATTTCCTGCAAAAGCACGAATCATCACCTAAGGCATTGGTAGATACACGTATCAAATATGACAATCAGCAGGGAAGAAGCTTCAAGTGAAGGAATGCAGTTACTCAGTTTTATTCCTCAATTTTATAAAATTACCCAAATAAAGCATCAGATTCTCTTCTTTGTGGCCTATCAAGGGGGACCTCATAAAAGGGCTTGATTATAGAAGATTTTAAACTATATGAAATAAAGTATTTGGAGCATGTTTGGGATGGCTTATAAGAATGCTTGTAGACCACCCCAAGCATGCTCTTTGATATGTTTCCCCTGCTTTTTAAAAAACTTCAGAATAGCAAGAGAGATAGAACAATTTTTTTTACCATAATTGGCTAAAGGTAAGCTACATAATAATGATTTTTTATGAGTGAACTTTTTGATGAAGTTCTTCAATGATAAAGTACAGTATAATTAACAAGAATACAGCTTCATAACTAATACTTAAGACAGTCTTAGTTCAATATAGCTCTAAAAAAAATAATATAAGAAAATATAGCCTATTTAAATACAAGTGTCAAAAGTGAACTTTTTGTGCAATGCCATCTTCACAATGTTCTTTCTATTATTTCCAACTTTTTGTCACTTTTTGTCAAACATACAGGCATATATTTGTCAAATTTTAAATGCTATTCCAAAGCTTTATATACAATGATCAAGAAGTAACAGTAAATTATCAAGATACATATATCAAATTATCAATTTAAACAAAGCTTTTCAACCTAGCATGCAATAAATAATGTAACATCAGAGCTAAGTCTTAATACCATCTGACAAAACAAAACGTCATTCAAGTATTCATTCAATGTGTAATTCCAAAAATAAAATAAATTTGCATCAATGAAATTCGTGATTTTCACACCAAATCAACCAAGTAACAAACCAACATTCCCATACTCATGCATAACACCTTTAAAATCTAATTTGGACCATGCATGGACTCTTTGTAACCTATATGGATGATGGATGACCTAATACTACCAAAACTATGAAAAAACACAAAAAATCATAATCTAATGCATAAAGCAGGATAAATAAAAGGGAAGAAACGTTGTATTACCTCCCAACAAGCACTTATCTATAGTCTATAACTTGACTTTATGGTGGTTGACTCACTCCGGTGTTCTAAGACGAACGTTAGATTTTCTTTCGAGAATTTACCACTCCAATATGGCTTCAATTGCTGTCCATTACTTTTAAAATCACATTGCTTTAATAAGTGATCTCTACAGTCCTATATAGAAATACCTTCGTAGTTGTGTATCGACCAGACCACTTTGACCTCAACTTACCGGGAAAAAGCTTGAGTCTAAAGTTGTATAACATGACCTTTTGATGTACCTCTAGCTTTGTTCTTTGTATATGTATGTCATGCCATCTTTTGGTTCACTTCTTGTAAAGCTTTGTGTTCTTAAAAGCCTCCAGTTTAAACTCATCTATTTCATTCAATTGAAGTAACCTCTTTTCATCAGCTACCTTCAAGTCAAAATTTAAGTTTCTGACTGCCCAGTAAGCATGGTGCTCTAATGTTAGTAGCAAGTAGTACACTTTTCCAAAAACTAGACGATAAGGAAACATGCCTATAGTGTTTTGGAAGCTAATCTATAAGCCCACAAAATGTTGTCAAGCTTCTTAGACCAATTTGAAGAACTTACTGTTTCCTCAAGTATCCACTTTAATTCTCGATTGGAGATTTCAACTTGCCCGTTGGTCTGAGAGTGATAAAGAGTAGCTTTACGGTGACGATTGTAAAAGTGTTGTCCCCATCACTTATAATAGTTCGAGGTGTGCCATAGCAGGTGAAAATGTACTTATTTAGGAATCACCACTTTCGCATCGTTGGTTGGCAATTCCACTGCTTCCATCCATTTGGATACATAATCAACTGCAACTAGGATATACTAGAGAACGACTGAGGAAATGACCTCCTAAAGTCAATTGCCCACATATCTAGAAGTTTCACCTTTAGATATTTAGAGGCATCTCATTCTTTCTTGAGATATTTCACGTGCGCTGGCATCGGTCACACCTTTTCTCTAACTCAAAAGTATCTCGGAAGATTGAATAGAAGTCAGACTGTAGAATTTTTGTAACCATCTTTGATTCACCCAAGTGTATTAAGTATGCAGATTAGTGTCGTTGTTCCAATATTTGAGGCACTTCCTACTCAGGTACATATCTCTGAATAATCTAATATGATCTTCATCTGAAGAGAATGGGATCCTCCAAAAATAATAATTCTAGTTAGAAAAGATTTTTTCCTTTAATGACTCGAATAATCTGATGGAGTGATAGAAGTAGTTTACCATATCAGCATACCATGGCATATCTTACACACTGAACATCGACTCATCTGGAAAAATCTCATTTATTTCTATTGACTCCTTATTCTCTCTAGATTCAAGTTGAGATAAGTGGTCTACTACCACATTTTTACTTCTCTTCTTTTCTTTAATCTCCAAATCGAACTCTTGCATGAGTAACACCCAACAGATAAGTCTAGGCTTGACATCCTTCTTTGTCATCAAGTACTTTAAAGCGGCATGATCGGTGTAGACTATAACATTTGATCCAACAAGATATGATTGAAATTTATCAAAGGCATAGACCATAGCGAAGCTCTTTCTTAGTGGTGGCATAATGATTTATGCCTCTTTCAAGGTTTTGCTTGCATAGTAAATCACATGGAATATTTTATTCTTACGTTGTCCTAATATAGCCTCGACTACATAGTCACTCGTATTACACATCAACTCAAATGAGAAACTTCAATCCGGTGCAAAGATTATAGGTTCTAAGACTAACTTCTTTTTTAGAGTGTTGAAAGCCAATAAACACTCCTTAGAGAAGTCAAAAGTAACATCCTTAGCTAACAAGTCGCATAGAGGATTCGTGATCTTTGAGAAGCGTTGATAAAATCTGGCATGTCTAAGGAAATTGCGAACACTCTTAACTGATGTAGGTGGCGATAATTTCTCAATAACCTGAATTTTTGCTTTGTCTACCTCTATCCTGTTAGCTAAAATGCAATGTCCTAACACAATACCCTTCTATACCATTAAATGGTATTTTTCCCATTCAATACCAAGTTTGTCTCATTATATCGCTGTAATACCAAGTTCAGATGTTCCAAACATTCATCAAAAGAAGATCCAAAAATCAAGAAGTCATCCATTATGACTTCTATGAATTTCTCTACAATATTAGAGAAGATTGCCATCATGCAATGCTGAAAGGTAGTGGAAGCATTGCACAAATCGAATGGCATCCAACGGTAAGCAAATGTACCATGGGGACAAGTAAAAGTGGTCTTATTCTTATCATCATGCGCTACCGGGATCTAATTATATCCAGAATAGCCGTCAAAGAAATAGTAGTGAGAGTGTCATACTAGTATTTCAACATCTAATTGATAAATGGAATGAAAAAGTGATTCTTCCAAGTAGCAGCTTCAAGTTTGTGATAATCAATGCGAATTTTCCATCATATAACAGTCTTGGTTGGAATTAATTCGTTCTTTTCATTCTACACCACTGTAATACCACCCTTCTTCGGCAAAACCTAAACTGGTCTAATTCATGCATTGTCTGATATTAGGTAGATAATAGCCGTATCTACGAGTTTTAATACCTCTGCTCTGGCTATCTCTTTCATATTTGGAATTAGCCTATGTCGATCGTCTACACTTGCTAAAAAATTCTCCTCCATGAGAATCTTATACAAGCACAGTGAATGGACGATCCCTTTAATATCTGTAATGGATCATCCAATGGTTGCCTTATTACTCTGAGTACCCATAATAGTCTCTTTTCCTCCACCATACTGAATGAACTTGATATAATTACTGAAACATAGAGGACTCTCCCAAATAAGCATATCGAAGATGAGGTGGTAGTTACTTAAGTTCCAATTTGGAGGCTGCTGAATGGATGCTGGTGGCTTTGTAGGAACGATTCCCAATTCCTAAAAATGACGTTTACACATGTATGGTGAGTTAGTCTCAAGGGAATCAGTGTGAGTAGATTGAGAATGTAAAATGTATGTCTCATATGCTTTCAATGGGTTATGTAGCAGAAATATGACTTGGACCATCTTCTCAATCATATCTATTTGAAAGCAACTGTCTGAATCAGTAAGAAATTTCATGGCTTTGAAGACATTGAAAGAAATTTGCTCCTCACCAATCCTCAAAATCTATTGACCTTTCTAAACATTAATAAGAGCCCTTCTTGTAGGTAAGAATGGTCAGCCCAATATGAGTGGAGCATCCTTGTCTTCCTCCATGTCAAGAATGAGAAAGTCAACTAGAAAAAATGAATTTTTCCACCTTAATTAGCACATTTTCAATTATCCATCTTGGATGAGTAAATGATCGATCAACTAGCTGCAGAGTTACCGTGGTTGCTTTAGTCTCTCCCATTTCGAGTTTTCTAAAAACAAAAAGTGGCATCAAGTTAATACTTGCACCTAAATCGCATAAAGTTTTATAAAAATAGGAATCTCCAATGGTCCAACATACAGTAAAACTCCCTAGGTCTTTTAATTTTGGAGGTAGCTTATTTTGAATTCTCGTGCTATACTCATCAGTCAACATCATTGTTCATGTTCCTCTAGCTTATGTTTGTTGGATAGGATATTCTTCAAGAACTTGTCGTGGCTGGGCATTTGAACAAGTCCGTAAGCAAATGAATATTGATGTGATGTTTATTGAAGACCTCAAAAAACTTGGTATACTGTTAAACAAACTTGTGCTTTTTCAACCTCTAGAAAATGGAATATGGGGCTCATAAGGATTGATAGGAGTTGTTGTGTCAACCCGTGATGTATCTTAACTATCATTGACTGATGCTTCAATTATCTGCTCAGTCTATTCTAAATGCTCCTCATCTGAAGAGGTACTGTTTCCTTATTCAGAATCAACCTCTTAACATGTATTCTCGGTAATTGCACTCTACTTCTAGTTGTAATTATTTTGGCATGTTCCTTGAGGTTGATTTCTGTATTGCCGAGCAATGTACCTAGTGCTCTGCCAGTCATAGAAAGTGTCATCTATCCCACTTGAATCTTCAGATTTTTAATAGTAACCCTCTGATTTTGGAGAGTTGTTTCAGTCTTTTACCTGAACTGAATATTTGCTTTCATGTGTTGATTTTTTTCTCCATAAATTTCCTAAACACCTTTTCCAACTAAGACTTCTTGTCTTGGTGCTGAAACTGATGTTTTGTCTTATTTTGATTACCCCAAGAGAAGCTTGGGTACTTCCTCCAACCTGCATTGTAAGTATCTAAATGTGGATTATTTTGTTGACAGACACCATTATGTAAAATCCACTTGTCCATTTCTTATGTCAGAATATGACAATATGTTGTCTTATGATCTACCCTACACTCTTCACAACTTGACTTCTTGGCTTGTCGTACGTTAGCTATCTATGATATGCTCTCCACATTATGAAATAGAGAATCTATTTTCGTAGATAAAGCTGAGTAAGTATCCACCTCGTATACACTCGACTCTTTCTTTTGAGCAACTTTCTCAGAAGCCTACTTGGCTAAAGTAGTAGCTACTATCTCAAATAATCTCAAAACTTCGTCAATTGTCTTTATAGATAAACAATCATTAGATGAAGAATCCACCATACTTTTGAAAGATGGAAGAAGCCCCGCATAGAAATATTAGACCTGAAGTCCCTTCTTGATACCATGATGAGGACACTTCCGAAGCCTATTCTTCAACTTGTTCCAATCTTCATTAAAAGATTCTGATTCACCTTGACAGAAGATAGATATGTCATGCTTTAATTTTTCTATCTTGGCTTGTGGGAAGAGTTTTGTGCAGAACTTTTGAGCTAGATCGTTTGACTTGCTAATACATGCGATGGGTTGGGAATCCAACCACTCAAGTGCTTTATCATGTAAAGTGTGTGGGAACAACCTCAATTTGATAGTATCATCTAAAATACTCTGATGTCTACAGTGTTGACACATCTTCAAGAATCGAGAGACATGTGTATGTAGATTTTCATTAGCTCTACCATAAAACTAATGTCCATTCTGAAATAGACGTGTAACGTTGGTATTGAGTTGGGAGTTCGGCTGCCAAGATGGAGAGTAGACAATGCTAGATTGATTCTGAATGATTTGTAGGATCACAAAACCCCCAACAAGCATATCTCACTCATCAGTGATATTGTCTTTAATGACTTAAACTATCGGATTGTTTTGCTCGTTAGCAATGTATTTGCTATTTTTGGTCTTTTTGTTGCTCTTGCTTTTTTGTCTGCAATGAAAGGTGCATTCGATTTCTGGATCAACTGGAATTAATTCACCGTCGAGCGACCTTTGCATACAAGACTTGAAAGAAGAACAACAGTATCACTCAAATAAATTAAAATAGAAAAACACTAAATGACTAAAAATATTCGAATTGGTACCATGGTAAACAAAATAAAACTAAAACACAATCTCCGACAATGACGCCAATTTTATTTTTTTTTACGAAAAATATCTTTTGAATAAAAACCACCGCAAATGTATGGTTCATTAACAAGTAATAAAGTGGATTCGAGTGTAAGTAGCTTCCCACAAAGATTGATTTAGTTCAATTTTAATTATTGCGATATTAATCGAAATAAGAATAATATGATGCTTTTGTTTGTGACAAAATTATGAATAAAATAAGTTACTTATACAATTATGAGTGAATTAGTTAAACTAGATGAAACTATGATAAATGCAAGTTAATATGTTTTAAAGAAAGAAAAGTGCATTAGGATCTCGAATTCCCATGCAATAATCACTTTTAACTTTAGTTCTACACTTTTACAACATAGTTTAATTTTAAGAATCAATGTTCCTCTTTTATTCAACAATTTCTCTCAGCTAATGTTAAACTTACTCTCATAGATAACCTGAATATATTTCTATGATGGAAGCGAACATACAAGAGTGTTTAAATTTTTATAGAACACTTAGAGATTTACATAGAGTATAACGGTATCATTATATCCCATATCGGACCCCCTCCTTTTGAATGCATAAAATAAGCACCACACTCATACAACTACTGTATACAATAATTGTAGAGAAAAAATAATCATGTAAATCATTCAAAAAATTTCAAAAAAATATTTTCAATGTCAAATATGTAAAACTAAATATTTAACGCTCATATTACATTATTCATTGATCTCCTAGCACAAAGAAATTTAGCCTAACATGATATTGAGAAGAAAACAAGAATTATATAGAGTAGACATCTCCCAAATTATGAATCTTGATTGGATATTGATGTGATAGAATCTCTCTTGATGTTCTTGTCGTCTTCTATGCTCTCTTATGTGTTGCAATGCGTGGCAAACTACATCTGGACAACCCTAGGTCTTTAAAAGACGTCCCAAATATTGTTTCTATAAGAATTGGAGTCATACAAAGAAATCAGAAACTTTCCTCCAAAAATATATTATGATATACTATAGTACAATCGTATGCTATAGCATAGTTCAACAAACTTCAGCCCTGGATTTCCCTGGATAAATATACTATGCGACACATAGTATAGAAGAAAGTCCATTTTTTGCGTTTTAGTCCTCAAACTCCGTTTTTTCGTTTCTTGATCTCTTTTTTCATTTCTTCTTATTACAATACTTCATTCCTTCGCTCAATTGGTCTTCAAATCTTTCTCATCTTCGTTTCTTCATTTGGATCATCTTTTGGCTATTTGCACTTTGGCCCTGAACTTTGATTTTCTTTGATTTTAGTTTTTGTTCACTTTTTTCTCCTAAATTCCACCATATTCATCAATGTTGTCCTACAAAAAAAATTAGACAGAATTAAGCCCTATTCCAATATATTTACCCACAATTATCCATGTTTTATGGCCAAATAATTGTGTAAAATGTACTTATAAAAATCTTATATCCGGATGTTTGTAAGCCTCAACATACATTAAACTCCCAACTAGTGAATCACACAGAATTTTCTGTATTTCATTTAAGTTTACCTTTAGGTCATTGATTGAGACTAGCCTTGTCTCCCTTATTAATAGAGATATCTCCAGTTTATATTCTCACATCCCAAAACTTTTAAGAACCTTATCGATATATATTTAATAATACTTCGAGAACAATTCTGATATATTTGTATCCCTAACACAAAAGAGGCATCACCAAGATCTTTTATTTCACAATTCTATGACAAAATTCTCTTGGTTTCGTACAGTAAGTCTATATCATTGCAGGCAAATAGTATGACATCAACATACCATACCAGTAAAAATATGTTTACTCCCACTAAACTAGTGATATATACAACCATCAACTGTGTTCATCTCAAAATCAAAACGAGATGATTACTTGATGAAACTTGTGATATGATTGATGAGAAGTTTGCTTAAGCCCATAGATGGATTTTTTTAGTTTGTAAACCATTCGATGTAGTTCAGGATCAAAATGTATCACAAATTCCATAATAGTCCTAAAAGAGTCTTTGGTAAAAATCAGAGAGAAAGTCTCTTTAAAGTCAATGTCTTTCTTTTGATTAAAGCCATTTACAACTAGATGAGCCTTATATCTCTCCACATTACCTTTCGAATCTCTTTTGGTTTTAAAAATTCATTTACAACTAATGCACTTCGTACCTTCATTCAATGGGATGAGTTCCCATACGTCATTGGCTTTCATGAACTTTATCTCTTTATTCATAACATCAATCTACTTCTAAGAATTATTCTTTTGCATGGTTTGATGAAAGTTGATTAATCAAATCTTCTTCCATTAATTCAATATCATCCTCATGTTTTTTTGAAAAAAGTATAATGTTATCTGAGATTGTCTTTCTCCTTTCTCTAGTGAACCTTAATGGCATTTGTTTTTGATATTGTTGAGTTTGTTTTTCTAGAACAATCTCTTGATTGTGTGTAGGATTTTTGTAATATTGTCTTAATTCGAAATTGCTTCTTACACAAGATTTAAACCAAGAATTTATCCATAGTCTTAATCACTGTCAATGGAAACATAAGGGATATATACATATTCTTCTTCAAAGACAAAATCATTAACCTTAAAACCTTTTCTCCCTGCAAACTCCACATTCTCAAGGATTCGAACATTTTTCATTTCAAAAATTGACCTAATAGTGGGATCTTTAAAAGTTTGTAGCCCTTTGACTTCTCATAATATCCAATAAAATAGCAACTGACAGTTCTTAAGTTTAGTTTATTTTACAATGGCCTATAAGGCCTTCCCTTAGTTGGATAACCCTAAATGTGCAAATGCTTCAAACTAGGTTTCTTGTATGTCCAAAGCTTATAAGGGGTTTTGATAGTTGCTTTACTTAAAACTTTATTGAGAATTTAAGTTGCAGTATTTAATGTTTTTTCTTAGAGAGATTTTGGTAAGGTGAAATGACTAATCATACCCCCTACTATGTCTTTAAGCTTTTTGTCTTGTCTTTCAGTAACACCATTCATACTAGGAGAACTTGGCATAGTGTACTATGAGACGATTCTACATTCATCTAGAAATTTAACAAAAGTCCCTGGACATTGTTTTACTGATTCGTCATATCTGTCATAGTATTCACCATTACAATCAAATCTGACGTGTTTACTTCTTTTGCTAAGTCGGTTTTCAACCTCAGCCTTGTATGTTTTGAACACATCCAGTGATTGGATTTTTTCATAGATGAGATATAGATATCCATAACAAGAAAATTTGTTTATGAGCGTAATAAATGACTATTGACCATTCAAAGAAATCGAATGAAATGTTCTACAAATATCCTTATGAATTGGTTCTAAGACATCAGAAGTTCTATTGGCACTTAATATCCTTATATTTGTTTGTTTTCCTTAATTTAATTAACATAAACAATGAAGTCTGAAAAATTAAGGGGATCAAGAATTTCGTTTGACACAAGCTTTTCTATTCTCTTTTGAGAGATGTGACTTAAACGCATGTACCATAACGAAGCAAAATACCACATGAATCCACATGCAAAATTTCTTTATAAGAAGTAACCGTATTAAGTAAATATATGTTATCATAATCAAATAAAGAACGGTTACCCACAATAATTGAATTAGGAAAATACTAAACTAACTATTCCTAATTGAATAAGAGTAACCAAATTTGTCGAATGTAGAAACAGAAATCAAATTTCATCTAAAAGACAGTACCGTAAATGTCTCTTTCAAATCCAAATAATAGCCAATCTTAAATGATAACCTAAAAATATATAACCCAACTTTAACTTATTTTTCATCTCCCACATAACTGAATCTTTCAATATCAATTGACTTTTGACTATTCAAGAAACATGTTTAAACACACTTATATGAGTAGTGGCAACGAAATATATCCACCAAATATGTCCAGGTATTGAAACTAAATTAATATCAAAACAAATCAAAGTGAGAAGTGTACTTTTCTTTACACATCAAGCGTTGTATTAAGTATAGTTCATTTTCATGTATTCTGGATTTTCTCAAAAGTAGGAGCTAGATGATTTATCCATTTTAGGCTTTTGCTGCTTCTTTTGAGCTAAAGAAGATACATCTTCCTTATTTTTTAACTTGTCATTAGAGGTACTGCTAAGAGAGCCCCTTTTCTTCTCTCTTGCTTTAACATTTCTTCTTCTTGGCCACAATATGAAAGACTTATTAAGAGTCCACTTCCCATTTTGACAATTGTAACTGACATTAAATTAACTGAATTGTGTAGAAAGAAAAATCAAAACTAAATGTACAAGCAAATCATTACACAACTCAAACTTTAATGTCTTTAGTTTCGAAACAAGATAAGTCATATCCATTATGTACTTATGTTTTCTTTAGCCTAATATTTTGGTAAGACAAAGTTTGTCAGAAGCGTACTAGATTCGACCTTATCACCTTTTTTCAAAGTGTTTTTTTTTTAAATTTCTTTATGAAATTCCTTGGCAGTAGTTATCTTACCGAACACAACGCACCTGAATGTTGTTGGAATTCTACACTTCATGATCATAAGACTTATGCGGTTTGAACAACCCTATTTACCAAGTCCCCATTTTATTAGCGAAACTCTTATCCGTAAGAGTATTGAGTTGTTTAGTCCTTAAAACAAAGTCTAGATTCATGCTACCAAGAACGATACAAACATTCTCTTTTCAGCTCTTAAACTTTTGTTCAAGCACAGGAATTGAATTGATATTTGTAGATATTGCAGAATAGAGAAATTAAGCCTAATTAACATGTTCACATGAAAATTCATATTGAGTAATCAATAAATTCAAATAATGATGGACCCATCACAAGAGACCGAACACAACATTGACATTTAGTCTTTGAACATAAATATCAACTTGTAAGTAGTACTTTAGTGCATTAATCAAATATTGACAATAAATCATATCAAACAGTAAGTCTATTTTAGGACATACTCAATGTGTACATAAAAAGCAACTTATTGTTACATATTTATTATCACAAGTGTGCAAATAATTCAGCCAAATATTAATCTTCCTTTGGGTCAGTCAATACCTGCAGGAATTATGTATACACAACCTTCCTCATATTTCAAATAAATTAATTTAGACAAGAGATATTACTTTGATAATATCTTGCTTCAATTAATCTATTTAGAAAATGAGTAATCCGAAAGAAACTTTAGTACTAAGATTTGAATTTGATTGTCATTTACCTTTACCTTTTAATTTTATTTTTCTTTCTTCTGTTCTAACAAAAAAAAAAAAAAAAGCACCTGGCAGGTGCTGGTTGTGCTGCCTTTTGGTAGTTGCCAGGCGTTGGAGCAGTCGTCATGAACTATATTTTTTTTCAAAACTTTTCAAAAATAATCCAAAATTTTGAATTTTAGGACTAAAAAATTCACATTCCAAATTGGCAAATTCAAATTATGAGTTTCAACCCTAAATTTCTTTCTTGAATCTCAATAGTTTAATATGGAGTTGGCTCTAAGACTACTTTTTAGAATTTTATGAAATTCTAAATCTCAAGAATTTGAAAACTTAAATACTTTATTGTCAAGATCCTCCAGTCAATTCGCCAATAGAATTATAGAGTACAAAAAGTGTCTTAATTCATTGGGAATGATTCTTTATTATTGGATCTTATTTCTGGATATTGAATTTTTGATTGCTTGTTCTTAATTGTAAGTTTTTGATCTTCCTCTTTGATATGTTTTCTCTTGGTAATTTGACTAGAGGATATTGGCAACAAAATATTTAAGTTTTCAAGTTGTTGAGATTCAGTTTTTCATAAAATTCTAACATTCCTGACACGCCACAAAATCTTCAGTGTGTTAGGAACGAAGCACACATACCTGCGACATAGGAGAAAGCTCGGCACTGTGCTACACTCTTATTGTTCATTTAAATGGCATTATCTGCAAGATGCCAAATGTAAAATTTAAATCACTTTGGTGGGAAAAAGAAACCATTATTCAACCATATCGATCCCACTACATAAATCATTACCAAAACCTTTCGTTATCCTGAAAAAAAAGTCTTGGCTACTTTTGACAATTTTATTGTCTTACAAAATATTTTAACCTAAATGTAAGATAATATTAATCCTGAAAAAGGTCTTGGCTAGTTTGATAATCACATGCTCCGGATTGGGAGCACGTTTGCCAGCAAAATGTCAATATACAGCTATGTGGATGATGGATTTTGAGATTGCAAATTAATTAATCCATGTTCCAATCATTCACTTCTAGCCCTATATGGAAACTATATATAGGGTTATGATCCCGAATTCAAATGTAATTTTCTCATTCTTTGTGTCATCTCATCAACAAAAGAATACAAGACAACATTTTGTAGAGGAAGATCAAAACACACAATCAAGAATCAAAAAGAATGATTGGAACAATAAAATTGAAGAACAAGACAATCAAGATTATAGAGTAAGAAGCAAAAATCAAGATCAAGAACACAATAACTAAAAGAGTCAATAATCAAGATTCAAGATCTAAAATCAAGATCTAGTAATAAGAAATTATTCCCAAAAAATTAATGAATGTTCCGCACTATTTATTATCTTGATGATTTGACATGGAGGATCTTGACAATAAAGTAATTAGATTTTCTAGTGTTATATAGTTTAAAATTTCATAAAATTTCAACAAGTAGTATTAAAGCCAACTTCATGTTAAATCATTGAGATTCAAGAATGTTTTTTTTTTTAAATTGAAATTCATACTTTGGATTTCTCAATTTTAGGATTGAGTTTTAGCCCTAAATTGCAAATTTTAAAGTTCTTTTTTTGGGCATTTTCAAATTTGACAATTTTAAGAATTAATTGTTGAAATTGAGTATTGTAAAATTAATAACAGCCTGAATCCTCTTTTGAATGTTATGTTAATTGTTAATCTTGGATTAAGATTTACTTGTTAATTGTTGACATATGGTTGATTTCATCCTTAATGTTTTGATCATAACAAATAAGATCAAAATTTTGACTGAAATATGTGTATACAACTTGTATCTCTTATCAATTTGTTCAATTTGTATATTGCAAATCATCGTGTTTGTCATAATAAAAAAGGAGGAAATTGTTGACATATGGTTGACATCTTGTTTTGATTATCACAAACAAATTATATTTATTTCTAACAAATTGATTTCGAGTATCTATAGTGATTATTGTACAATAATAAAATCGAAGACACGAAGTTTGAG
>CAIGRH010251131.1:0-10742 GCA_903798295.1 Fraxinus nigra | reverse complement strand
TTTCTTTGTAAAATTTGTCTGGTCGTGTTTCATTTGAATGCGCCCATGCATGCGTTTTCATTCATTTTTTCCTCCTGTTGAGGCATTTATGTTGCAACTATCAATTTTTTATATTTAATTAATGGAATTCTATTGTCTTGTTCTATTTTTTTTATTTTTAAAGAACCACGATATTCGTGTATTATTTATGAATACACGCAAAAATAAGAAGAAAACTAAAAATTTTGATCTACCTGTTACCGAAGAAAGGGAAAAAACAAATTTTATACTAACACGATTAGTAGATGAATAATAGAGATAATCAGTTATTCATAACAGCTTGACTTAGTCTTCCTTATCAGATAGTCTTCCATATCAGATTGTGTTATTCAAATGTATTTAGATATAGGATTAAGTTTTGTAAACAGCTTCCTAGTCTGTAGGATCTTCAACCATTTTTGGTTATCTCTTTGATGTATTTATACGGATGATTAATCAAGATAATACAATCAGTTTTGTTACTTTATCATGGTATCAGAGCAAAACTAGAGATAACAAATTCCTTTTTTTTTCTATCCTCTCATCCCATTCCCTCTTTCATCACGAACAGCCATGGCTGATTCTTCACCCACCATTCTCAATGCTGATGCATCCCAGAACACCCTTATCAATATTAATGTTGCTGCCCAAACCCCTCTAAAACTCACTTCCAGCAACTATCTCTCGTGGAAAATGCAATTCCAGACCCTCTTCATTGGCTATGATCTCTTAGGTTATATAGACGGCTCAAAGCCATGTCCCTCAGCCACTCTCACACAAAATGAAACAACCACATCTAACCCTGCTCACACTCTTTGGATCCGACAGGACCAGCTGATATTAAATGCCATCATTGGCTCCATCTCTCACACCATCATACCTTTCATTACCCAGGCCAAGACCGCTCGCGAAGCATGGACTATCCTGGCCACCATCTACGCCACGCCTTCTCGTGGACGCATCAAACAAGCTAAAAGCCAACTCAAGATGATCACCAAAGGCTCTGATAGTGTCACAGCATTCCTGCAATCCATAAAGGCAAAAGCTGATGAGCTTGCCCTTCTTGGAGCACCACTAGATGCAGAAGATCTCACCGACAAGATACTTGATGGACTTGGCGATGAATACAAAGAACTCACAAGTGCTGTCCAAGCTAGAGACACGCCTATAACCTTTGAGGAACTACATGAGAAATTGCTCAATTTTGAAGCTTCGGTGATCATTGCTAAACCAGACCCCCTTCAGTTTCCTACCACTGCTAATCCCACAAGCAAGAATACACCAACTTGGCGCCCACCTGCACTTTCAGGCACCAACAATCAGTCATGGTGCCCCTCCAATAGCCACCAAAAATAGGTATTCTATTATACAAAACAAAGAACAACTCACACCTCAAGGTACTCACCCATCTCGGCCATACATGGGTTATTGCCAAATCTGCAGAATACAAGGTCATACAGCAAAAAGGTGTCCCTCATTTCAACTAGTCCCAATCTACACATCCAATAGTACCTCTCCTCATTCGACCAATCACTCTGCTACCCCATGGCAACCAGGGCCTCATTATGCTACCAATACTCCCAGTCATACATCTTAGCTCCTGGACAGTGGAGCTTCTCACCATGTTACAGCCGATCTTAACAACCTCTCCATGCATGCTCCATACAATGGCTCGGATGACATTATGATCAGTGATGGCTCGGGTCTCTCCATTACGCATACCGGTTCTTCATCTCTCCACACAACTCGTAACACTTTTCAATTAAACAATGTCATTTGTGTTCCTGCTATGAAAAAGAATCTCATTTCAATTTCTCAATTTTGTACCTCAAATAATGTCTCCATTGAATTCTTACCAACTACTTTTCTTGTAAAGGACATTCACATGAGGACAACGATTCTACAGGGCCAAACTAAAGATGGTATGTATGAGTGGCCTGTATTTCCACCATTGCTTGCTTTCTCCAGCATCAAAACAACCTTATCTGAGTGGCATCAAAGATTAGGACACCCAGCTTTCCAAATTCTGAAACAAATTGTTTCCAATATTAAACTTGATGTCTCTTCTTCATTGTCTTCTAATTTTTCATGTAATGCTTGTCTAAGTAATAAAGTCACAAATTGTCATTCTCTCAATCCACAATTGAATCTTCTCAACCCCTTGAAACTATCTTTTCTGATGTTTGGACTATTCCAATTATATCAACTAATGGATTTAAATATTATGTCATTTTTGTGGATCATTTTACTTGATATATTTGGTTTAATCCTCTTAAACAAAAGTCAGGAGTCAAAGATATATTTATTAGATTTAAAGCCATAGTGGAAAAACACTTTGATAAAACCATCAAAACACTTTATACTAACAATGGAGGTGAATATATTGCACTCGCCCAATTTCTTTCAATAAATGGTATTTCTCATCTCACTACACCACCTCACACACCTGAACACAATGGTTTTTCTGAACGAAGACATCTTCACATTGTAGAAACTGGATTAACATTATTCTCTGATGCTTCTCTTCCTTTAAGTTACTGGACTTATGCCTTCGCCACATTAGTTTATTTAATAAATCGCATGCCTACACATACACTAAACCTCTCATCTCCATATGATGGCATTCAATATCAGCTGGTCCTGTCGGATCCAAAAAGTGTGAGTAGGGTTGGATGTGGTTGTTTCATTTTGTGTGAGAATGGCTGAGGGACATGGCTTTGAGCCGTCTATATAACCTAAGAGATCATAGCCAATGAAGAGGGTATGGAATTGCATTTTCCACGAGAGATAGTTGCTGGAAGTGAGTTTTAGAGGGGCTTGGGCAGCAACATTAAAACTGATAAGGGTGTTTTGGGATGCATCAGCATTGAGAATAGTGGGTGAAGAATCAGCCATGGCTATTCGTGATGAAAGAGGGGATGGGATGAGAGGATAGAAAAAAAAAAGGAATTTGTTATCTTTAGTTTTGCTCTAATACCATAATAGAGTAACAAAACTGATTGTATTATCTTGATTAATCATCCTTATAAATACATCAAAGAGATAACCAAAAATGGTTGAAGATGTCAGTGACAAGATACTTGATGGACTTGGCGATGAATACAAAGAACTCATACGTGCTGTCCAAGCTAGAGGCACGCCTATAACCTTTGAGGAACTACATGAGAAATTGCTCAATTTTGAAGCTTCGGTGATCATTGCTAAATCAGACCCCCTTCAGTTTCCTACCACTGCTAATCCCACAAGCAAGAATACACCAACTTGGCGCCCACCTGCACTTTCAGGAACCAACAATCAGTTATGTTGCCCCTCCAACAGCCACCAAAACAGGTATTCTATTACACAAAACAGAGAACAACTCACACCTCAAGGTACTCGCCCATCTCGGCCATACATGGGTTATTGCCAAATCTGCAGAATACAAGGTCATACAGCAAAAAGGTGTCCCTCATTTCGGCTAGTCCCAATCTACACATCCAACAGTACCTCTCCTCATTCGACCAATCACTCTGCTACCCCATGGCAACCAGGGCCTCATTGTGCTACCAATACTTCCAGTCATACATCTTAGCTCCTGGACAGTGGAGCCTCTTACCATGTTACAGCCGATCTTAACAACCTCACTATGCATGCTCTATTCAATGGCTCGGATGACATTATGATCGGTGATGGCTCGGATCTCTCCATTACACATACCGGTTCTTCCTCTCTCCACACAACTCGTAACACTTTTCAATTAAACAATGTCATTTGTGTTCCTGCTATGAAAAAAAATCTCATTTCAATTTCTTAATTTTGTACCTCAAATAATGTCTCCATTGAATTATTACCAACTACTTTTCTTGTAAGGGACATTCACACGGGGGCAACGATTCTGCGGGGCCAAACTAAAGATGGTGTGTATGAGTGGCCAGTATCTCCACCATTGCTTGCTTTCTCCAGCATCAAAACAACCTTATCTGAGTGGCATCAAAGATTAGGACACCCAACTTTCCAAATTCTGAAACAAATTGTTTCCAATAATAAACTTGATGTCTTTTCTTCATTGTCTTCTAATTTTTCATGTAATGCTTGTTAAGTAATAAAAGTCACAAATTGTCATTCTCTCAATCCACAATTGAATCTTCTCAACTCCTTGAAACTATATTTTCTGATGTTTGGACTTCTCCAATTATATCAACTAATGGATTTAAATATTATGTCATTTTTATGGATCATTTCACCAGATATTTGGTTTTATCATCTTAAACAAAAGTCAGAAGAAAAAGATATTTTTATTAGATTTAAAGCCATAGTGGAAAAACACTTTATACTGACAATGGAGGTGAATATATTGCACTCGCCCAATTTCTTTCAATAAATGGTATTTCTCATCTCACTACACCACCTTACACACCTGAAGACAATGGTTTTTCTGAACAAAGACATCTTCACATTGTAGAAACTGGATTAGCATTACTCTCTTATGCCTTTCTTCCTTTAAGTTACTGGACTTGTGTCTTCGCTACAGTAGTTTATTTAATAAATCGCATGCCTACACCTACACTAAGCCTCTCATCTCCATATGAAAAAAATCTTTTCAACATCTCCTAATTACTCAAAACTCAAAATTTTTGGTTATTTATGCTACCCCTGGCTTAGACCATATACAACCAACAAACTAGACCCTCGATCCAGACCATGTGTATTTCTTAGATATTCTTTGACTCAGAGTTCTTACTACTGCCTTGATCCATCCACTTCCAAAATATATGTCTCTAGGCATGTTAGATTTGTTGAGTCTGTATTTCCCTTCAGTCATCTCTCTGCTCCTTCCACTTGTCCTCACTTAGACTCCATTGCCACTTGGATTCCTCCACCACTTCGACTTCCCAACTTGCCTTTGATACCACCACTCAATCCGTCATCTGCAGTGGACGTTCAATAGCAATCCTTCAGTGAAACTTCACCACCACCAAACCTGGCCGAAACATCTGTTCCAACACCATCACTTTTCCCTTCAAATACCAACAATTCCCAACAACAATCACTACAAATAAACCCACCTGAACTTCAACCACAACCCACCCACACCATGACTACTAGAGCCAAAAACAATATTCGCAAACCCATCACCAAAATGAACCTTCACACCCAATTAACCAAAGAAGAAGACCTTGAACCAACCACCTTGACCCAAGCTCTCAAAGGTCATAAATGGGGTCGAGCCATGTCTGAAGAGTTTGATGCTTTAGTAAAGAATGTCACATGGACTCTAGTTCCCCCGGACAGAAGTCAACATTCTTTAAGAGAATTAAAGTGATATATTCTTGTGCAAAACTTTTTGAGCTTACATCTTATTTACTTAAACAAATTATTTATTTTGAAAACTTTTGATTGATTGAATCAACTTTTCAAATTATATTGTCATCAAAGTTTTCTCATCAATACTAGCAATATCATTTATGTTAGGTTTTATAGTTGTTGGCAATCTTTAGACAAAAAATATAGTTGTAAAAAAAATTAAAAGTCAATGAGTTAATTGGTAAGTTGTATAGATGAATTGGGAATCCTTGTGTTCGGTTACGGAACAAGAAGAAGATTTTGCCGGATTTCTGCTAGCATGCCGCCAAATTATTGCTCGAGCATCCAAAACAAAAACACCTTCGCTAGCACTCTAATTCGAGCGATGATGTTATCCATCAAACCCTAGTTTGCATTTTTCGAAAGTCATATCTATCCTATACTACCCTAAATTTTATAGTTTTGAACACCGTCAAGGAAGAACAATATGACACTATTGATGTTGGGACCCTTAGGGATGAGAAGATAGCTTATTTTGTTAAGAAATTCCAAAATGTTCTTATGAATAAGAGAAAACCTCAAGAGAGAAAGAAGGGTTCTCCTAGTAAATTCTGGAAAGTCAAGCGTGATAAGAATAATACTAGGAGTTCTAGTAAGAAATCTCAATTAGTTAGATATCATAAGTGTCAGGATTTTGAACACTATAGGAATGAATGCTCTAGCTATAAGAAGAACCTAAATTAAGGAAAGGATAAGGCAATGACACTATCACTAACTGATGATGAATCCGATTCAAGAGACTAGAGTGGGTCATTTATCGGTGAGGATGAAAAGAACTTTATGGCTTTGCATCTATAGTTAAGAATGATTCAAATATGGATAGTGAAAAGGTTGAAGATATGGAACGTAGTGAGGATTCAGGGGATGATTCAGAGATTCGTGAGGTATATCATCAATTGTTCGAAGAGAGACTTACGATAAAGAAGATAAATAAAGTCTTAATGAACTTGAGTTAGAAAAAGTGAGACTCGTAGCTGACCTTCAAGACTCTACCAAAATTCTTAGCAAATTAAGACTTGTCAATGAGAATTTAGAGGCCAAAGTTAAAACTCGAACAAGTAACCTAGAGAAATCCAATACTCAACTCCCTTCCTTCTTGAGTGGTACTCTGAAACTTGATAATCTCTTAGGGATGAACAAGGTAGCTGGTAATAGGCACGGTCTAGGATATACTCAGACTGATAGTAATATTTCTAATTCATCCAAAATGATTTTTGTTCGGGCCACTAATAGACCAATAGATGTTGCTAATCCTGAATCCAAGGGCAATGGTATCTTAGGATAGAAATCTACTAGACAATGTAGGACCAACTGACCCAGAAACCAATATCAGAAATCACATAGTTTTGAACCTATGTTTATTCCTCCATGTTACAATTGTGATGTACTAGGACACACAAGGCCTATGTGCCATAAACTCGTGAATAAAAGTAGGAGTTGGGATATCTCTAGAAAGATTAACTTCTTTACCAGTCTGGTTAGCCACTTAACTAAGATGATGACTCAATTGACTAGGATTACCTCAACTTCTAAGAAAGTTAGGTTTAAGAAAAGTGATATCCTAGGTATGAAAAAAAAATTGAACTGCTATGTTGCTCTTAAAGCTAAAAATGACTATTTGGTATTTTGATAGTGCATGTTCTAGACATATGTTTGGAAATAAAGCCTTGTTTTCAACTCTTGATGATTTGAACGATGGTATGGTTACTTTTAGAGACAGTGCTATTGTACCTATCCTTGGTAAATGTACTGTCAATATATCTGGATTATTTGCTATCTTAAATGTGCTTTACATGAAGGGTTTAAAACCAAACTTGTTAAGCATTTCTCAAATATGTGATGCTGATTTTGAGGTTAATTTTTTCTAGAAAGGTATACTATTTATGATCCAAACGGTAGCATTATCATCAAAGGAGTAAGAACTTCTGACAATTATTATGGAGTTCTTCCAAATTCTAAATATGTGTGTAGTAGTGCTAAGATTGATATGACTGAACTTTGACACCAAACGCTTGGTCATATGAACTATAAAAGTTTGTCTAAACTGGCTAAGAATGAGTTGTGAATGGTTTACCTAAACTTGAAAAAATTGAAAATACTATTTGTGGACCCCATTAATAAGGTAACAACTTAGAGTAATTCATAAGCAAACCTCTAGAATCTTGACAAACAGACCTTTAGAATTACTCCATATGGACTTGATAGGACCATCCGAGACTGAAAGCATTATCCGAGACTGAAAGCATTGGAGGTAAGCATTGTATTTTGGTTGCGGTTGATGACTTCTCTAGATTCACATGGATTGAGTTGTTGAGAGAAAAAAATTAAGGTATTCAATCTAGTTAAGTCATTGTGTAAGAGAATTAGGAATGTGAAAGATTCCACCATAACTAGAATCTGGGCTGATCATAGGAAAGATTTTGAAAATTGTAACCTTTAAAATTTCTTCTTTGAGAAGGGAATCCAGCAAGAGTTTTCTTCACTGATCACTCCACAACAAAATAGAGTAGTTGAGAGGAAAAATTGTGAGCTTCAAGATGGCTAGTGTCATGCTTCATGGTAAGGGTTTAGTAATGCCTTTTTGGGACGAAGCCATTAACATTGCTTATCATATAGTGAACAGGGTTTAACTTAGACCTAAACACTCTATGAGATGCAGAAGGGTAAAAAGCCTAATGTCAAATATTTTCAAGTGTTTGATAGCAAGTTCTATATTCTGAGAGACTGAGAGAACTTAGGGAATTTTGACTCTAAGTTTGATAAAGGAGTTTTTCTAGGATACTGTAGGAACAGTAGAGCCGATCGAGTGTACAATTCTCATACACGAGTTGTGATAGAATCCATAAATGTTATGATCGATGATGCCTTTAGTGAATGTGAGATTGTTGGACATGAATTATATTGACTCTCTTGCACATGAATTCGTTAAATATATGAAGTTAGAATTTGAGATGAGTATAGTTGGAGAATTAAATTACTTTCTTGGTTTCCAAATAAAGCAAACAGATGATTGGGTATTCGTATCTCAATCAAAGTACGCCAAAGACTTTGTCCAGAGATTTGGGCTAAATAGCAAGAACACACCAGAACTCCTATGAGTACGAGTATTAAGTTAGGTCATGATCCTACGAGTAAGATTGTCAATTAGGCACTATATAAAAGTATGATTGGTAGTTTACTTTATCTTACTACAAGTAAAACTGACATAACATTTAGTGTTGGAGTTTGTGCAAGATTTCAGGTTGATCCCAAGTATTTCATGGGAGTGATGTGAGGCGTATCATTCTATATGTTAATGGTACTATGGATCATGGAATCTTATACTCTATATAGATTTTGGTCTTGCCGACTATTTCAACAATGATTGGGCTGTAAATACCGATGATAGAAATAGCACATAATGTGACTGGCTTAAAACAAGTCCATCTGATGTTTTGCTAATTTTAACTCCAAGTATCATATCAGCTAAACACATATCTTTCATGTTCAACCTTAAATTTAACATATTTTTAGTCGATTTAATCATCTTATCATTGCTACCAATAATAAGTATGTCGTCAACATAAAAACATAAAATGACATAACCATTTTCAACGTCTTTGACGTAAACACATTTTTCATACTTGTTAATCTTAAATCATCATTCCATCATAACATTGTCAAATTTTTCGTACCATTGTTTTGGAGTTTGTTTCAACTGAGGTCCTTCTGAAGAGTTAATGGCCTCTTTCCACTATGGTCCTTCTGTTAATGGCCACTGTTAATTTTTTGAAGAGTTTCAAATTTTTTTAGTGCCATTGTTAATGGTATCTTTCCACTGAGGTCCTTCTGAAGAGTTCACAGTTTCTTGAAAACTCCGAGGTTCACTTTCTAGCGTATAAGTTAGAAAATCAGGACCATGAGATTTTTCTGTCATTTCCCTTTTACTATATTTTGGTTCAACCTCAACCTCCTCTTCTACTTCTTAGTCCTGACTATTTTCAACCATAGCCTCATGTGTCCATTTAAAAGAGCTTGGTTTCTCTTTGGATCTGTACAGAAATACATGTTCAAAGAATGAAGTATTTCTCAATTCCATTATCATGTTTTTGTGTATGTCTAGGATTTTAGACTCGTGCATGAGAAATCGATAGCACTACTATTATGTGCATAACCTATGAAAATGCTATCTATAGTTTTTGGGCATATCTTTACCTTCTTGGGTTTTGGAGCAGTCACTTTAGCAAGACACTCCCACACTCGTAAGTATTTAAACAAAGATTTTCTTCATTTTGTTGTTGAAAATAAGGTGCATTGGTTTCATGTATGATTCCGTATTGTGCACAAAATTCAGCAAATGATGTTTCATACTCACAACTTCAATCACTTTTCAACACCTTCATTTTTTTATTAAGTTGAGTTTTAACTTCATTCTTAGATAATAAATTTCTCTATAGATTTGTCCTTACTTTTAAGCAAATGCGCATAACAATATTTTGTAGTATCGTAGACAAAAGTAATGAAGTACTTATTGTCACCTCTTGTTTGTACCAATTTTAAATTACATACATCATTGTGAATTAAATCAAGAGGTTCTGTTTTTCGTTCAATTGATTTAAATGAGGACCCTGTCAATTTTGTCTCAACATAAATTTCGCACTTATGTTTAGAATCAATATGGAATGCAAGTATAGATTTCAAGTTAATTAATCTACACAATATATCATTATTAACATGTCCTAGTCTAACATGTCACAAATTGGAAGACTCAATCAAGTGAGCACAAGAATTAACTTTATTAATTGGATACTAGGTTCTTGCGGATTTTCGGCACATACAACACATTATTAAGAGTCATCTCTTTCCTCGAAGTCATCTTCAAAACCATATTTCCTTGACCATTGATTTTAGAAGTTACTAAGTTTCCCATGAACTTCTCCCCATTCTCAATTGCTTCAAACGCAGCAAACAATTCTTTATCAGAGCACATATGTCGCGTAGCACCGGTGTCAATCCACCACTCTTTTGGGTTAGAACCTACCATGTTCACTTTAGAAATAATGGATGCGAGATTCATCTCCAACACATCATGTGCCATGTAGTCAACCACATTTACTTTTTTTTTTTATTCTTATTTGGCAATATTCACTCCGAAGACTTGTTGCCTACTTTGTCACAATTGAAGCATTTTCCTTGAAATTTCTTCTTAAAAATACCTCCTTACGGTCCCAGCTTATCACCTTTACTACCTCAAGTGTACATATTGTAACAAGTAATATAGTGGACATTGAGTCCGAATGTTCGTTCCTCCTTACGGTCCCAGCTTAGAAATACCTCCTTACTTGTTCTTGAAGGTCTTAGAACTTTGACCGTGCTCAACAACATTAGCTTTAGCCACACCA
>CAIGRH010251128.1:0-11431 GCA_903798295.1 Fraxinus nigra | reverse complement strand
AATTTAAAGTTATTAAGTCATCGATTTTCTTTGTGGCATGTTGCATCATCTTCTCTCATCATCCACGGCCCCAAAGTAAACAAATCAACCTGTAGAAAGGGAAAAATAAAGGACTATCAATTCAGAGCAAAACTCACTAGCATCTAAATATTGGGCCAGTACAAAAGAACAAGGACTGCACGACAATCTGCTATCTCTCCCTCGCCAAGAGTCATGTAATACCAACCTTTCAAGCTCTCCCCTTTACCTAACGCATGGGGCTGAAATATTGTAACACGTGGAGAAGCATGTTCCCACTTAGGAAACCCTATTCCGAAGGATGTAAGTCCCTACCATCTGGCTCCACGCGTTCCGTTGGGTCGGTGTTAACATGTAGGACCTCAACACTCTCTAAAGAAAGGGTAAAGAGGCAGATGCACCCTAACTTCCCTAACTTACATCCATGTACCCTGACCTCGGATGGCAAGCCATCTCATGTAGTTCGGTTACTAAGAACTCAATAGTATTAGAGATCCTAAAGGTATTCTTAATTTTTGTTAACCGTCATAATTGAGGGCACCCCAATAGCTCCATATTTGATACTATAGTCCATTCAGGCCTCTTGCATCGTCCAAATACTATGCTTTAACCCCATTACCTTGGCGAGGTCCTTAATCTTAATAAAGTTATGGACTCCCACTTCGGAGGCTATAATCCTTAAATCTACCCATTTATGGCCCGAATCCTCACCAGAATGGGAGCTTATTTCTGAATGCTCAAAGTTTTGGAAGATGAAAAGAAAAGAGATAAGGGAAATGCGTAGAAATCTAAATTTTTTACCTAAGAGCTTGCTTTGTTGTTGAAATCCGAATGAAATTCCCAGAACTCACCAGCTGAAATTTCAAAAGTTCTTGCTAAAATCTTTAAACAGCATTTTGGATGCTTGAGTACCTTAGCCTTTTGATCAAACCAGAATTGATCAGGACCTTCCATCTTCTAACTTTATCCTAACTGTTGAATTGAAAGGGAGCTTATTTAGATTTTAATGAAAGGTCAGGATGAGATGTGCATCTCAGATACATGTAAAGGCGTATGACATTAGAATACACAAGGCCAAGCCATCATTATTAGGGATAGCAAAAAAACTCAACAATCCCGACACCTACTGGGCGGGAATAACCCGCTTAATCAAGTTTTCGGGGCAGGGATAGGACGGGAAGTTTTGCCTCGGGGTAAGGAGGAGTAACGGGTGCCTCGTCCCGTTTAATTTTTTTTAGAATTCAATACTTTAAATAGAAAATGGTAACTAAAATTATTTGTCTAAGTCTAATGAATATGGGTAATAAAAATAAATTATCAAAAACTTCAAAAAAATTAAACGAGGGCAGAGGAGGTTGCCCCAACCCCGCCACGCCCCGTTGTCATCCCTAATCATTACACATTAAATACTTCAATAACACGTGCATTGAAAACATGTGATGCCTTCTCTGCCTATTGCTGAAAACATGTAACATTTCAAATTATTAGCACACGTCTCATAAATGTCTTTTCACATCAGATGCGTCACTTCGTATCTACCATTTCAGTTACTCTAAGAGGCTTTGTCTTTGAAACATGTGACTTTTCCTCTGCAACTAAACTTCTCGTGAGTGAAAAGGTTTCATCCCTAGACCATGGGACTCCAACTTTCCAAAAATATTTCCTCCGAGGGGCCTCGTCCTTGAAATAATGGGTCTCGCCTCAACATTAGCACTTTTTTCATGCAAGGCCTCATCCTAAACTTGGACTTTGCCCTTGTACTTGATTCATCAATGCAAGGGAATTTCATTCCATCATTCATTGCCTCAGCATATAGGCCTTATCAGCAATCCAAGCCCATGTATTGCATAAGTAAACATGACTGGATGGACTAAATTGTTACACCTAGTCACAAGAAGTCAACTATCTACTTGGCGTAGTGTCACCTAAATGAGTATCATTGTAATACACTACAATACTTTGATAACCATTGGAAATCATGTGCTATAGAATCATTACTTATCTAACCACACTCATCAAAAATTAAGCATCAGTTACTACATCACCTTAGCTATGTTGAACTTCAGGGACAATTTGTAAGACCTCTCTTTTTATACATCAATGACTTCACTCCCCTGCCAAAGTCCACATCTTATATGAATATTCATATCTAGACTTGAAAACAAAAAGAAGCCACGAAAGGCATGCACTCTACATTAATTGCTTACCTAGTCTAATTGAGGCCATGAAATAAAGGAAGCCAAAGTGATGCCATCACCTAGTCGAAGTGGCATGTAGAAGTTGAACTTCCATCTTCCAGGCGAAGTACCACGATTTGTTGCAGCTTATTTATGAAGCGATAAGCCTTTGTTCCATGAGGTATCTTCATAGCTTCATCTTATCCAAGAGATCTTTCATACAATTGATTGATTTGACATTTATATCTGATGCATTGGAGTCAATTTGTTAGTCTACATTTTTTTAGTTAAAGGAGGATGATACCTCCAAGAATTTAGTAATATGCCCTCACTTGTGTCGGAGAAATAACGTGATTACATGAAAATAATGAGAGCAGTAAATGAGGAAATATTACTTTTCTTACAATGAAAGTAAATGATGAAAAATAAAACAGTAAATAAAGAAGTATTACTTCCTTTACAATAAGAACTAATGTAAAAAAAATAAAAAATAAGTATTGAAAGTTAAAATGAAATTCAAACTCTGATACTTGGCAATGCATATCTGTCAACTTGTACTAGTGCCCTATTACGTCGTGGTAGGTCAAGTGGTTCATATACCTGATATTAGACCTAAGTCTTAGGGTGACCATATTTCAAAATCATTTAATGCAAATCATGTGCCATCCATCCAATGGAACCCTTTTCACATCTTTTAATATAAAATATCACACCCAGTATTCATTTACAAGTAATGTACTTTTACACCATCAATAATAACTTTTTTTTTTTTGGTATTTTCTCGAAACTCAGTATCATACACATCTTAGTGACTCACGTTCATTTTTCATGTCAAGTCCAAAAATACATCTACAATTGATTGATTTGACCATCGGAATGCTCGGAGTCGCCTCTCCCACCATCAAAGAAGTCCATGACATCTAGCAGCCCGTCTTAAGTGTGCCAGAGAGGAACATGTGAACATGAGTGGAAACGGATCTATTGGTTATAATAAAAGGTGAATTTTTTTCATTTCAAAAAATATATTGAGTCGAAGACAATTGCAACTCGCATCGCATAATTATACAGAAATTTTACTTGGGGCACAAAAGATGTGGAATCTCAAATTCCAGAAGGAATTTCAATTCATTACTATTGGAAATAAAATGATGCGCCGAAGAATCATTATAATGTCCAGTTTTTGTTGATCTACATTTCATTTCCATGCAATGGAATTCCAAACTTGAGATTGTCGAGACTCAGCTCCAATTGGATATGATATGAAATAATGCAAAAGAAGAGTTCTCTTCACATTGTGTGATCTAGAGGAGCTGTTATGGACGTTTGAAAAAAAATAAAAAAGAGAGCACCAAAGACAGTTTTAAAAAAAACCATAGCTTCAGAAAATTGATGAATCAATAAGCATCAACACGGCTCCTGTCCGAGGATAAAGAACATAACTATTTTTCAAGGCAACCCAAAAAACATAAACATGAACTGAATGACTGATGAATTTCAAGGGATAATTTACGCTCACAATAGAAATTTTGCAGCTATATCAACTGCCTCACAAAATAGCAAATTTTTTTTTTTTTTTAAATACGAACCTAAAATAGTCAAAACCAAACCAATACAACGGGATCTATCAGATGAATGAGTCACAACAACAAAAAGAAGAAACGACATCTGCAGGACTAAGCCAGCTTCATGGTTTTCAACGGGCCCTTGAGATAATTACTCAAAACTTTGACATTGAACACAGCATACTGCTTTTTGATCTCAGCCTCAGCTTTCGCAGCAAAAGCGTCAACCCGATCCTCATATGTTTCATAAAGCACAGGCACCGTGTGCAGCAAAACAAAACCTGTTTTGGAGAGTAGGGGAAATCCGTGAAAACAAAATCAGAAAAGCAAATGAAAGTTATAAATGCAGAATGATACTCGGATAACAAAATAAAGGTAAACAAGCTACTTACATATGTACAACAAGGTCAGGAAATTCCAGCAACTTCCCAGAATTGAAAATACCCAGAGGCCAGCAATTACCTAAAAACCAGAATTTAGTTCTCTTATGATCAGACGATGGGCTAGGCATTTTAGTAATTCTGGATCTAGAGCATTATTTATTTCAAACATAAAAATGATAAAATCAATGACTTGAAACTTAACTAACTTATATTATACGACCATAAAAGAACAGAAGATTGACATACTGTGAGGAACTTCTTCAGATCTTTCCCAGATGAGATATCTCGAAGAATTGCAAAAGCCCTGTTAAATTCGATCCTAAGGGCAGAAACTACACCAAGGAAAATATCCTCAGGTAGGATGACTTCGGGGATTTGAGGCAGAGACCTAATAGATAAACAGCAACGTCATATTTCAAGCAATAAAAATAAATAAATAAAATGCCTATTAAGTATTACTCAAAAAGCCTACTTATTGATTAAGGTAGATGCATTTGACCACAGGAAAAGAACTCCAATGGCCAGAATTAGAATATGGCATACTAATGTGAGCAAATGGTATTCAAGCAGTTCAAAAAGCATCCAAACTGCAGTGGCAACACCAAGCACTCCAGCAGATATCTTCTTGTCCCTCCATAGCAAAATGTCAGCAGCTGCCAGAAAATCTCCATGGTAAGATCAATAATATATACGGTACAAAGAACTATGCATTTGCATAAAGTTCAAATGATAACTCCAGCATTCCAGGCTAGACTGATTTAATGTGCACCAAATGATGCAAGAGAAAGGGATGTATACTAACATGTTTCAGACCTTATTTTTCTTTACATTTATGCGTGCAATCTTTCGCACTTTCTAATCAAGAACTTGGACACGAAAGTATCATCTAATGAACAATAAAAGAAAAATCAAGGCATGTACCACAACAAACAGAACCCAATATTTCCTAAACATATTCCGACCCCCTCTGCATTCCAGAGCACACACAACCCACGCTTCATGCATCCAAAAAGAATGGTGTGAAAGGAAAAAGAAAGAATACAGTATAAATAAGTCACGACTACAAGGTTACATTAATTTATCCAATTTAAAATCACAGCGTACACGTTGCCTCATTTGAATGCATTTTAAGCCCTAATCAAACGATATGATAGTGTATATACAAACATTTAAGTGTAACATTGTCAACTAAATTACAGAACGAATTCTTACGTTTCCCACCGCCTAGAACCTTGTGCACGGGCTTTTCGCGGCCAAAGAGACGATAGATCTTTGCCTTGACCGCTGCAGCCGTTGCCTTGATGTCTTTCTCGTCATCCGATTCCGACGATGACGACGAATTGTCGCCGTGAAACTTATCGGTGATCTTATCAATCAGCGATTCAGCCTCCGATTCGTGTTTCTCGTGTTGTTCAACGTGATCGGCCATCCTTCAAAACTCCGATTTCAATCGCCGGCTATCGGAACTTCTTTTCAACTTCAAAAGTTTTTCGATGACTTTTAAGACTCCTGTTTCTCCTTCCTGCAAGGATAGAAAATGAGAAAATGGAAGGGTTTTAATTAACGGCAGGGAGAACCGGAGAAGTGAGATTCGGAATCTTCGAACCCCAGGCTCGTATGATCCGAGCCGAGTGGTTCGGAATAACGGGATCGATTTGTGTTCGAAATAGAGAAAAGTAACGGAGGGTACGTTACGTATAAAATTTCCATATATAATAGCCAATTATAAAGGAATTTTTCAAAAAGGAGAAGTTGAAATAACTTCACATTTTCAAAAATATTAATTCCGAGAAGTTTCAATTTCTTTTTTTGATCCAAATATTTGTTTAAAAATAAGTATAATGTATTCAAATTTAGGGCTTCTGTGAGCCCTATTTTTGAAAATATAAATTATTTGAATAATAAAAAGTAAGAAAAAATTTAAATTTACGTTTTCAAATTAAAGTGGGCCCCTACTGTGAGGGGCTGTCAAACTTGATGTACACTTTGGTGTCTTTGATTCAAAGACACCAAAATCTAAAATTTCTTTTATTTAAATTGGATCAAATTAATCTTTTCAATTCGAGTAAGATTTTCTTATTTGGATTATAAAATTCAACTTTTTCCTGAATATATAAATTGATTTGAATATTTACAATCCATTTTAAATTTGAATGTATTTGATCAGATCCTTAGGGTGACCGTTGCACGTTGTGACTTGTTTGGACATGCGTGCATTTATGCAGTAGCGGGTTTTTCGGATTGTGTCCAAACCCGGCAGAATCTACGCAGTGGGCAAATATGGAAGGTATTGAGAGTGGTGGGCCCCTTCAAATTCTATGGGCCACGTGGAATTCCTTTGTATTATAAATTTACCGAGATTTTGGGGAGATTTTGACTAAGAAAAAATCAACAATTAATTATAATTATTCACAATTTTTAACTATATATTCATTAATGTTTATCAAAATCTACTAAAAATTTGATTTTAATCCCCACCAAACAAGGACTTATTTTCCTTGCAAAATTTTAGATTAAACTTTCATATGTAAAGAAATGACAATCTTAAGTTTATTAATAAATTTCTATCACTGTATATTTTCGTCTAAACATAAAAATACGATGGATAAATTACAGATGTACGGTTATTCTTTTTTTTATTTGCATAATGGAATTTCTTATTTTCCCATGAAGCTTTTCATTAAAAATGACTTAGCTAGAGGAAATTGGTTTAGGATATGAAGTACAATATTGTAAAATGGAAAAAATCAAAAAACAAATAATAAAGTAAATTTCATTTGCGGTCACTAAACTTCCAATGAAATCTCTATTACGTCACTAAATTTTAATGTATCAATTGGGCCATAGAACTTCAGTTGAGTTTCACTAAACCTCAATTTTTAGCTTTGAATTTCACCACTATGTCACACATTATCTCCTATATTTATGGAATTTTCTTATTTGACAGTCGTACAGCAGTATATATTTATAATTGAAAACATGTGAAGGGACATACCACCTTAGTGCCATGTGACATCATATTAATGTTGAATAAAAAAGTCATGTCTTGTAGCCTTTTTAATCTAAAGATATACTATAACCCTTGTTTTGCCATTTCATTTAAGGGTTCCATATAACGACTACCTGAAAGTTTGGTTACGTATGATTGTCAACTAAACAGTTTCCGTCAATTTTGGGTAGGAAAGGTGGCAAAATGTGACAAAGTAGTGAACTTTGAAATAGAATAAAGTTCTATGACTCAATTGAAAGAAATTAAAGTTTGATGATCCAATTGAAATTTCACCGAAAGTCCTCCAAAAACTTATTTTGCTAAGGAAATTTTTATTGTTTTCGCTAGATTTATTCATTGTCATTTGAATGTATCAACAAATAATACGGCCTTGATAAATACATAAAATAAAATTTTAAACAAGTAATGGAAGATATATTTCAACATGAAGTATGCATCCGTAGCTACATATATATTCGAGCATTAAGTCGTCGATGACAAGAAGCAAAACTTTCCATTTGGTTTTCTTATATATAGTTCACAATTCTTTAGCCTAAAATAAATTAGTCCCTTGAATTTTAGTACCTAACTTGTTTTCTCCAGCTAGCCCTTAGTAAAGCATTCACACAGAGGAAAAAAGAGTTCTCGAAAGATAAATATTTGTTCCCATATGAAAGCACCTCCATTAATAAAGAACATCCACTAAACCATCAAAGATACAAAAAATTTCCTGACATCAAATTGATCAGCCGACTTTTGGATAAGAAGCTGGAGTGAATGAAAGACTATGATTGAAAACTTTTTGATCGTCATATGTTGTTTGTTATCCAATTAACACTATCGAAAAATGTTGGTCACAACCTGGCGACAAAAAAATAATGGCAGATTTGATGAAAGTTGATGAGTGTAATTTTTACACTTACTCGGGATCAAAAATAACGACATTTGATAATTCTTTTAACAAAATATATTCTAAATTGTTGCGTTTTATGTTTAATAGATAAAACTCTTTGAATGGAAAATGAATTGAAGAAATGAAGCAAAGTATGGCGAAAATGGCAAAATCTAAAGTACAATGACTAACTTGCATTACATGAAAGAGTTGGGGATTTGAAAAGCAAACATTCATTAATTGGGCCTTAATTTGAATGGACTTGTGTTGTTGGATTAAAAAATTTAATTAGATTTTATATTCAAATGTACCCACGGTAGACATTGGCAGAAGAAGAGAGGAGGATATAATACACGCAGATGGAAGAGGCGGCAGGTTTGGTTTTTCAAAAAAAAAAAACAACTTGTGGCTTCCTTAATATATTATATCTATACACACATCAAGCAAACAGAGGAGAGAGGAGTTGAAAAGTACATTTAATAGTTCTTTTGACAAAATATATTCTAAATTATTGTATTTTATGTTTAATAGGTAAAAATATTTAAATGAAAAATGAATTGAAGAAATGAAGCAAAAGATGGTGAAAAATGGTAAAATCCAAAATATAAGGACTAACTTGCGTTCTGTGAAAGAGTTGAGGATTTGGAAAGCAAATATTAATTAATTGAGCCTCAATTTTGGGTGGATTTTTGTTGGATTAAAAATACTTAGGATATATATATATAGACACACACACACACACACACACACAAGTGGGGTCTACTGCTTTATATATATAAAAGGACGGCACACACAAAACATAGGCTGGAAGAAGAGGAAAAGAATTAATGCCAGATTTATTCACGTTTGGTCAATTTTTGATGATGTCGTTCCACTTTTGCTTGTTTAATTTCAATATTATGTTATGCTGGATTTTTATATTAATAAAGATATAGATGAACCATTGTTTTTAAATTTTTAGTATTAATTAATTATTTTGGCGTTAATTTGTTTGAATGTGTGGGTGTTTATTATTGTTTAGATTGATTTTCAATTAATTGGTTATTAGTTGAATTGTTTTTGAATTTTATTATTATCGAGAGAGACAATAAGATTTTAACACGTAGTAATAAACATTGTGATGTTCGATAGAGGATAGAGATATATATCTTGTTTTGTATGGTTCATAAATATGTTCTGGTTCGTTAATGCATTTATCATGTTCGTATTTTTCATCGAGAGATAGAAATGTAGCATGAGGGAAATAGATTTAATTGCTATNTCATCGAGAGATAGAAATGTAGCATGAGGGAAATAGATTTAATTGCTATCGAGAGAGGCTTTTAAATAAATTTGGAACTTCGACCAACTCACATGATAACAAAGAGTCATTTTAATTGTTGTACTAAAAATGGATTAACAATGGGAATTCTACATCTTAGCAATGCTTCTCAAAAATTTGATAAACTTTTGCTTTGATTCATAGTACGTGATAATTAGATATAGATTTATTACATATTATTATTGCTATTCGATTAAGGCTACTATTAACTTTAATTAGATAAAATACGTAGTCTTCGTGGGTTTGACACTTTGCATACTACTATATTACTTTATCATGATCCTGTTCACTTGCGGGTTTTCAAACGGTCAAAAGTATTGTCCAATATGTATGAGAAGCCCTCAAAGTTTAATAAGGTACACCTCATGAAAAATTACTTAACTTGAAGTTGGTTGAAGGCGCTCTAGTAGTAAAGCATCTCGATAAATTCAATACAATTGTTAATAAGTAGGTCTCGATTTAGATTTAAATTTGAGGTATGTACCGTAATCCTATTAACATTACTATCGAATAGTTGAGAGCTACAGCCAGTAACTCTATAGGTAATGCGAAGTGAAATTTAGTGATATTTGGGACACTATTTTTTGATGAGAAAGTCCTTAAAGGAGATTTTGGAGAAGTCTCAATATCACGTTCTATCCTAAAATGTCAAGGCTAGAGGTAGGTGCTTTGAGAAACAAAATCAACGAAGGCAGTAGTGGAAAGTTGAGGAACAATAAAAGCAAGCCTAGGTCTAAAAAGATGTGGAATGCTAGAACTATAGCAAGACTCGTCACATGAAAAAGAATTGTAGGGCACCGGAAAAGAAGAAAAGAATATTGACAATGTAGAATCGTAGATGTAGTGATTGAAGGGGTACAAGATGCTTTTCTATTGTCAATTAAAAGTCTTATTGGTTCTTGGGTGATGGACTCAAGAGCTTCTTGTCACACCACTACACATCGTAAGATTATGGAGAAATATGTTGCTGGGAATTATGGAAAGGTATATGTCTCTGATGAAGAAACTGTGGATATTGTCGATATTGGTGATGTCAGATTGAGGATGTCAAATGGGTTTGTTTGGAAAATTTATATAGTAAAACATGTATCTAAACTAGTAAAATATGTACCTAAACTGAAGCTTAATCTGATCTCGATTGGACAGCTAAAATATGAAGGTCATAATGTGACTTTCGGTGGTGTGCTTGGAAAGTAACTAAGGGAGCCATGATTTTTGTTTAAGGAAGTATAATTGTAACTCCTTGTATATATTTCAATTGTAGAGACATGGTTGTAGTTGTTGATTCAACTGTTAATTTTGATTTGTGATACTCTAGGTTGGGACACATGAGTAAGAAAGGAATGAAAGTACTTTAGTCTAAAGGGAAGCTACCAGGATTGAAATTTGTTGAACACAATTTATGTGAAGACTCTACTTTTGACAAGCAAAAAGAGATTATCTTTTCAAATATTGAAAAGGAGCTAAAAGTTACAAAATTAAGTTGATTCAAATGAATGTATGGGGACATTAAACTATTACTTCCCTTGCAGGTTCTAATTATTAGTTGACAGCTAATGATAACTCTAGTACAAAAGTATTTGTCCTAAATAATAATTATGATGTCTTTGATGCATTCAAGAGATGGGAAGCAATGATTGAAAATGAGATATATTTGAAGGTTAAGTGCTTGTAGTCAGATAATAGGAAAGAATACGTTGATGATGATGTCAAGAAGTATTGCTCTAATAATAGATCAAGAATGGTGTTGTTGAAAGGATGAATATGATTTTAAATGAGTGTGCTAGAAACATGAGATTGCATCCTAAGTGATGACAACCACGTAGCAACGAATACTACGCAACCCACAACGAGATAGAAGATCCCAAGAAAGTCCAAAGAATAATCTCGATTTTGAGTTTGAACCAAAAAATAATGCACCAAGCAATCAAACAAAAACGAAGTTTGAATGACCTCTTGATTACACAACACGTGATCCGCACTCGATATTGAGTGTCATGAGATTTCTCTTGATAAGTTCAAAATGTTATAAGAAGAACAAGGTTTGAAAAGCACAATAGCATCTCAAATATATCTCAATAATAAATTT
>CAIGRH010251041.1:0-11319 GCA_903798295.1 Fraxinus nigra | reverse complement strand
ATAAAAATAGCTGCAACCAAACATGGGTAATCCAAGGAACCAATGTGCCCTGCAATGTCGGTTTCGAGATTTATTTTTGTTTCTATTTTTTATGGTTTTGATGTTCTCTAGTAATCATTTATTGTGGTCAACAATCATGGAGACTCCTAGTGACTTGATATTGCAATTGGTCTTTGAATAGGTATTTAAAGGTAAAAAGATGCCCGGACACATGGGCGTTGAGCAAAGAACAGTTAAAAATGTTTGGGTTTACAAAATTGACCCTGCAAGGAACTTGATGTGGGTGAAAGGCCAAGTACGTTTTTCTTGCTCTTCTCCTTTCTACTTGTATGCATGCTTAGATTCTACCTAAATTCAGTAGGGATTTATTTGCTTATCTGACTGCTACTGTCCTTGCGTAAAGCAACATGTTTCGCTATGTTGAATTGGCTCAATTTTTCCACAGTAGAAGTAACTTATTAAAAGGACCCAAGTTTATTATAAAAAATTGACATTATGTGGGCCAATAGGCAATGCATTCAATAAGTTTGGCATAAAATGACAGTCATTTGTGCTGTATATTGGCATCTTAAGAAAATGTCCTCCATCGACTTATCTATTAATATTTTATGTCACTCTTGGTCCTCCAAGGGGGAGAATTTCTCTTTTCTTGAGCTCTTATCAATTGTATTGCCCCTTTCTGAACTGCTGCTACCTTTTCAGGTTCCAGGGGCCACGGGAAATTTTGTATTCATAAAAGATGCCGTGTACAAGAAACCAGATATATCACTGCTTCCATTTCCAACCTTTTTTGCACCCGAAGATGAAGACCCTACGAAGTTGGAACCTTTACTAGCTGATCTAGGTGATACTGATCCGTTCATGGCTGCAGATTGATCAGAGGGGCTGTTATGCCATTTGTATTGTTTTTATTGTTTTTTTCTTTTCATTTTCTTGATAAATGGTGTTGGAGTTGGAGTTGGAGTTGGAGTTGTCAGTTTAGTTTTCTGAATTTTTGATGAATGGTGGGGGCTGCTTACAAATTTAGCAAGCCTTAGCTGCATTATGATTTTTGTTTTTCAAGTTATATTACACTAGATTAGGAGGTAAGGTGCATAAAATGCAATGCTGTTTTACTAGAACGGCCTTCTAAAATTGTTTCAATAAATGTGTACCTTGGTTTACTTGTTTTCATTTAACTCCTTTTACCTAGGTTAGGAGGCTAGGTTGTAAATTTTTGAATTAACCAGCACAGAAGTAGTGACAGAAGATGACTTGGAGGGAAATGATTAAAAATGTCGTCCTTGTTTTAAACTGACAAATGATAAAGTGGCATGCGACTTTTTGTAAACTTTTATGTCAACATTAACATGCATATAGCAAGGTCCTAAATTTTTACATGGAAATTTGGTAAGTGTATCCAAATGTGTTTTTCCATTTATATGTCAACTCATCTAAAGTTGCACTAAAGGTCATTGGATTTTTACCATACATGCGAATCGGTACAATGAGCTTCAGTTCGGTTCAATCTAGCAACTGTGCTTTAATTTACGAGAAATCAAGTCATTCCATTTGAGGTCCATCAGTGAGCCTACTTGGGTTAGCTGATTTAAGGATGGTTGATTTAGTGGTTGAATTAATTTAGTTGAAAAATATTAAGCATGAACAAAGATCATAATTAGGCAACATTGCATCTTCTTTTGTGAAGGACGCGTCCTTTTAGCTCATCTTCATTGCTAATTCTGTTTTCAAGGCAGTAACCATCCACAATAAATCTAATGTAACACTACTAGATTGATGATGCACTATGCTCTAATATAACGGGACAAAAATTCACATCGACCAACTTATAATGCAAAATGATATTACAATACTGCACGATCATTTATGGGTAAACCAATTTTTTTTTTTTAAATAATGAATATAAACATCAAATACCTCAATTTTTTACATAAAAAATCATGACTTGGATTATTATTTTGTCTCTGATATTTTATGATCGATATTTCTCCACAAGGGCACATTGATTTTACGATTGATGGGTAATTCATATCCATCTCCGTTGATTACAATTGGGAAGAAACCCTACAGTTTCTCCATTCTTTTCACCAAAAAGAGTGATTTTAGTATATTAGTGTGATCATGCTAAATTGAATACTCAATTATATAAATGCAACTATGGTGAAAGTTCAGTGACCTTACATGCAAATTATAGATGAGCTCTCGTAGTAAAAAATTTCGACACGTTGGCACATCATTAATTATGCGATGGTCTGCAAGATCATTAACTGAATTCAGCAAAATGACACGATTCTTCGTAAAATAAATGTATAATAGCCAATTGTATAAACTTGTATGCGTTAAGCATATAGCTAGCGTTTCTTCTGAGACAGAATCAAACTCATATTTTGACAAAATACAAGATGTTGTATCGAAAGAGGGTTCTGAGTCTAGTTCATTTAAGATTAAGATTTGAGCAGAGTTTTTTTCCAGATAAGTGTGTGGAGTGGATATTAGGATGGTAATTGATCGCTTGGTCGAGCAGCTCACTAAGAAAGCAAAGGTGTTCATAAAATCTGAGGTTGAGACCCTATTCTGATTACTAAAATTAGTGTAGCGCGCAGAGTTGGGTGACCTAGTGATATCAATAGGTGCCTACCCCAGAAAAAAAAATCAACTCTGTGTTGCGTCGCCTTCTCTCAAGATTCTGAGTTTTTGCCCTTAAAGTTCATACCAAATCTACAAATCCCCAATGCGAAGGCTGCAAAAGTGATGGCTATTACTAAGAATAGGGACTGCCGGGTTTGTGGGTCAGAGGATCCGATAACCCTGCACAACATCTGGTACCGGGGCATGTACGGCCAGCTATGCACGGCGTGCGTTCTAGCCCATCACGCGGCATCCTTTTGCCCCATCTGTTTCGATGTCTACGAGGACACCAAGCTCCCTCCTCCACACCTTCGTGTCATGTGCCTCCGCTGTCCCGCCGTAGCCCACATCTCATGCGTCTACTCCCTCCCTTCTTCTTCATCCTCCTCCTCGATTCGCTATAACTGCCCTCAATGTTCCATTCCCAATTTCACCTTTTTCAATTTGATTGGCAGTGCTGTTCAAAATGGTAATGTGATTACTGAGGATTTGGCCAAGCAATTAGTGGCCGCGGCAAAAATTGCTTCAATGTCGTTGCATAAGGCGGCGGCAATTGCGAGAGAGAACGCGGAGAAGAGAGCGAAGGAGGCCGTGGTGGCTAGAAAGAGAGCTATAGAGGCACTTGACAAGGTCTCCTTTTTGATTCTCAAAGAGGCGGAGGAGGATTCCAGATCGTCATCCAACTTATAAAGTAATGGCGGTAGGGTTTCTAGAGATTTTCGAGCTAGATGTTTTCCTTTCTTCCTTTTTATCAGATGAACTTTTAATTGTAACTGCAGCCCTTTTTTGTACTGATTGTTGTGTGAATTTTGAATCTCTTTGCTGTGATGTTTACTTTTTGAATCAGATACAATGAATTCCAAATTGCTGTGCTTAATATGCTGGTTTATGCATCTAAATAATGGAAGAATTGGCATTCTGCTGTGTTCTTTATGGATTAAGAAAATTTGTTTGTTTCACTTGTGATTTCAATCACCTACATGCCAATATATTGTTTTGGACTTTTTATGTTTTAGGGGGAAGGTGAAACAATTTGCGAACTTTAAATATTAACTATGGCAAATACCTCTTAGAATCTATGTTATATCATTAGAGTAATCATATTTATGCAGTAAATATGGTTTTAAGGTAAATAATGTTGGTTAGGATCGCTTTGTTCTTGTTTTTATTAATTTAGATTTCGCGCCAATTGTTTCTCACAAGGGTTATTGGTGTTAAAGAAGTACATAGCTAAATAGGAGAAAATATGGATACTGTAGTCGAGGAAATCAGTCTGCCCGATGCTAGAAAATATGGAAAATTTGTCGTTCTTAACATTTTTCCTCCATGACTATACTTTTTCAGCAAAGATGGAGATCTTTAGATTTAAATTATTAATCAAAATCTTATTTAGATGATAAATTAAAGACAATAAACTATGGATTTATCCATACCTGTCAAAAACAAGTTTAGGGTTAACAATTGATATTTTCGGAAATTTAGATTGTATAATTTTTCTAAGATTAGAGAATTGCTGCTTTTGGTCTACTGTTGTTTAATAAGGAAGATGCATTAACCTATGAAATTCCAGAAATAGCATTTGATATATGTTTACAAAGTACAACATTTTTTCTCGGAAATTTGGCCCCGTTCTTGGAAATATATTGATACTGTTAGCTGAAATAACGAACTATAGTGGGATTATTTGACATCTGATCCAGAACGATAATGCCTATGAGCATGAGAGGGAAAATAATTTAAATTGGGCTCGGTCAGATTTGATGTAGCACGAACAGAACCCTGCCTCCCAATCCTGACCCATTCATATCTCTGCCAGTATGCTCACTACGGAATGGATATGAAGCTGTTTCTGTTATTTGCAAAGGTTCCAGGTTTTCACATATTTGGTGAACAAATTTTAACTTCTTGTTGTCAGTCCGATAGGTTTTTTTTTTTTTTTTTGTCGTAACTGATAGAGATTTTTCTTTTTCTGTAAATATTCACGTGGTGAAAGTTTTTGACAATGTTTGGGTAAGCATAAAGTTACTTTCAAGCATAAAATATGCTGCTCCTCTAATTATTATTAGTTTATGCAAGTCATAAATCATTTATTTCTTCCTGTCTCAGATCCTGTGACTGTCATCTCTGTTTAGTATGTATTCTCTATGTTTCCATTAATTAAAACGTTTCTTTTCTTCCGTCAGAAAAATATGATTGGGACGAGTGCTTTCGGTACCTAATGTCCGATACATAGACAGGTGCAGTCCTTCATTTAGGCATGTATATATGTTACTGATATAATGCAACTTCTAGTTTGGGGGGGCAGCATGATTTTATATTCACCATATTAATAGTTTATGCAAGTTATTATGTAGCATGTCAAACTATTTCTGATTTGGTGGTTTTTATTCTTCTTGTCCTATCATTTACTTTTTCCTTCGTTTCAATATTGAATCCCAGAATTTGAATATTTTATATAAAAAACAGACTTCTGTTGATAGAAATTTACTATAAACAGCTTGCAGTTTTCACATTATTGTGCAGTAAAGTATTGTATCCCAACTTGTTTTCCCTGAAAATTTCTTCGAATGTTCATTTGATTGGATTATCTGAAAATAGTTGTGCATTACCTATTCTTGTGCTGCATTTGACACGGTGAAAGATTGTAGAAAATGAATAAAGGGTTTCTTGAAGCATTCAATGTGCTTTCATGGTTCAAATTTCCTTTCCTCATATTTATCTGCTTGCTTGCATGTACCGTTGTTAAGCAAAGGATGCATTCTGGGATGGTATTTACCACCTGACCCGTGACAAATCTTCTACTCGTAAGCCTTAAGGGCTCAAAGTGGATCAAATGCCATGTATTTCAATGGATTAAAAGACACTTCTCTTCTCATTGCATTGGTTGTTCTATACATGAATTCAGATGTCACTTGATGTGGAGACTAGTAAATTATTATAATGTCTGGCAATCATTCTCTACTCATATTTTGATCTCTGTCAAGATTATTATTTTCATACATGCGATTACATATTCTGTACCATTAGATAAGATTAGTGTGCTTACTCCGAGTCAATTACTCCAGGTGAGAGAAAAATACCCTCGCAACTGGGTTAGGCGAGGGTTTATCGAATGGATTGGTGCCTAGTTGTCAGGATGATTATATGGATACGATGCTTGCTTTTCACGTCATTCTAACGAGTCCCACAAGATTTAAGGACCTTCGGTACACTTTTGACATTTTAACGTACCACCTCTTCTTTTCTTAGTAAATGAAAAGAGATGTCAATTTGTAATGTGTCGATGTATCAAAAATAAATTTTGAGGGCAGTTGAAGGGACAACAAGTTCGAGACGACAAATCTTGATTAAGGAGATGTTAGAGTAATACTATTCATTAGCATTGACGATGAACATCAATCTATATCATTGTTGAGTTATTGAAAACACACGGGTAGCTGTGATCAATCTGATGTTACCTGGCCAGTCATGGCCTGCATAATTTACTAGCAATGACAATTCAACCTCCTCACAACCTTCCCCAAATCCCACTCCCTGTTGCCTAACAATGACAATGCTATCCATATGTCAATTAATTCTGAGTAGTTGTGCATCCGTGCAACGAGTAGATAAAAGTGTGACATTAAACTCTAAATAGTAACTTGTAACAAAAGACAAAAATAATAAATTGTATGGTTATAAGATGTGACCCAATTATTGACTCGACTAGAATTTCGGTTTGGCAAGTCAATGTTTAAATTGACACGTCGGAATCGATGGGTCATTGCTAGTTGTAAATTTAAATAAAAAAATTTACCATGAAGAAAATGTTAAAAAAGAAATGAACTTTTAACTCTTTTAAGATGATATCAATGTTAACTAGATAATTTTATTTTTCCCTTTTTTTTTGTTATTTGGATAATTTGTATAATTAGTACCCAACCTTTAGAATCTCTAAAAAAAATCATCCTAATCTTTATAATCAAACTTTTCAACCCACGTCCTTAATTTTTTATTTGCATATTTCGTCATTTTTACACAATTCATTAGCACTAATTTTTACTCGTTTACTTTTAGACAAATAAAGTTGGCAAGATATATTCGACAATAACCTAATCTTTTCATATATAAATCTTTTATTAATTTTCAATTCCAATAGCTTTATTGTTTACTTTATATGTTAATTTCTTTGTCAGTTACTGCTATAATGTCAGTCGAAACAAATGTAACACCATCGACCATTTTTAGGGCTCCCAAAGTCAAAAATCCTAGACCTATATATCATAAGTTAAACCATAACCTTAATACTTTCAAGAAACCCAATTTGAAGGTGTCAAACATATCGAGTTACTACTCGATTCTCACTAGGTTTATTGTAAACCGGTACATTGTAGCTACCCTAACCAAATTGAGGTTAAATAATTGGTTGTGGGCCCTTAATTTATGTACTATGTTTTTATTGATGTTTGACCGCAGGAATATATACCTCCCCCATGTGCAATATGTAATGCAAATCACTGTTATGTTCCGTGTAGGGTTTGTTCATGTCGTGATGGACCCATCCACTCACTTTCTTTCATCTTGATATTTCTACTTTCGACCTTGCTACTCGAACAGAGCCACATGTGTCCTGTTTGAACAGTGGAGTCAAGTGGCGCCCCCTATTGGTGGAAGAAGCCACTTGACCACATTGTTCTTCGAGTAGGATAATTCTTCAACTTTATCAAGTAACGATGAACACATATTTGGTACATCTTTCTATACAAGCTTCTCTCGTCCATACTATTCACGAGGCCCCCAACCAATTCGTTGGTTGGGAACAGTCAAATCCTACACTTTCGTTTATACATATTACGTGGGACCTATTATTATCCACACATCTCATGGAATTTATTACTAATTTTCTTATTATTTTTATTTACAAAATTTGGAGATGGAGCTTTAATAATACTTTGTGGTCCAACAAATTAAAGTAATAAAAAGATTTATTGGTTTACACCTACCTTTTCACACATTTTTCACCTAACTTCTTATATTTCTTTTATAATATTTTTGAAGAACACAAAGATTTAACAATTTTTATTTGACAAAACGCGCGACAATTTAACACGAGATTTGAAGAGTTGCAAGTCGACGTTAAAAAAAAACACGAATACATCACCAAAACCTACTATTTTTTTTTAATTCATAAATTAATACGATTTTTTCTCAATATATTTTATGAGGTGATGAGATAAATCTCATGATAGCTGACTAAGCATTCAATTCAATCCTCTATTTTTAAAGCTCTTGAGCCGATAGCAATCATGTCACGTTGATAACACGTGACATCCGCAAAGTCTTGTTAGCACCTTAATGGCAACACGAACAAACCTATTGAGTATTGACAAATAAGCCAATGTCAGGTAATTCATGAATTTTTGGAGAAAAAAACGAAAATACGAATTTGAGAGCGGTTAAAAAAGTAAGAAAAGAAAGCAAAAAGTGTAATGATAAGATTGCATTTCCGTGTTCCCACCTAGGATGGGAATTAGGAAATTTAGGCCTTGTTTGGTACAAATTAAATTCAGATTTTAATTTAAGTCAATGTCAAACAATCAATGTTAATAACATCTTTCATGGGTCCTACAACTTTTCAACCACATTTCAAAAATTTCTATCACGATCTACTAAAAATCTAATTTTAATCCCCACCAAACACCCTGTTAGCAATAAAATTTATCCGTGTTTGAGCCACATATTCTGGTCAAAATGCATTTTAATACAGTGTTTTGTTGGAAAATATATGATTAAAAAGTAGAGAAAATTTTTATATTTACGTGTAAAATTATTTTAGAAGAGAATTTGTGATTGAAAATGAATTTAAAAAAAATAATTTTTTTTCAAAGAATGCATTTTAGTAGAGTATTTTGTTGGAAAATATATAATTAAAAAGTAAAGAAATTTTTTATGTTTATATGTAAAATTATTTTAGAAGAAAATCTGTGAATGAAAATGAATTTTAAAAAAAAAAATATTTTGAAAAAATGGAAACCAAACAGAGCTTTCGACATTTATTTGTTACTGTGACTGTGAGATAACAAAACATGGGGACTGGCGTGGGCCTTAGATTCCACGAGGATGGCCTCATAATTTAGCCCCGGCTCTTATTCCAGCTACAACGAGAGGAATTATAATTTTTTTTTTTTTGAAGATGAAGAATATATCGTGTATGGTTAATAAAAAAAAAAAAAAAGAATTTTTTTTTTTAAATTTATGTGTAATATTATTTTATAAAAAAAATATGTAATTAATGATAAAAGAGAGAAAAATGAATTTTATTATCTGTTTGAGTCCGATTTTATTGTAAAAATGTATTTATATAATAGTGGATTAATGAAAAATCTGTAGTTAAAAATGAGAAAAAAAATTGAGTTTGCAAGTAATACTATTTTATTGAAAAAAAGTGCAGTAAGAAATAAATTTTAAAAATAAGGTCAATGTTTAATTTAACGTGGCCAGTACATAATTGTTGAACGCTTTTCGCCCATAAATTTATTCTTATTATTATTATTATAACTATTTTCTGTTAATTTTGTTATTTGTTAAGAAAAATCTTGTCCATTTTTCTCCGTTGTCGTGCGCTGAATAGCCGGCGATGTTCCGATACTAGCTGCCTGCTTACACGTTTTTGGATCAGAGGATCAAATCTCAGTACAAAATATATTTTCACCTTTATTTTTTCTTGCAACTTCCTTTTTTTTTTTTTTTTAATATACATATATATATTTCAAGTTCACACTAATACCTGTAAATTGTAGCAAAGATTTACAAATATATACTGGGATTTTGATTTTACCGATTTTTCGGTGAAAGATTTGGGGTGAATTGGACACGTTTGTTGCTCTTGTTTTGATTCATGGGAGTGTCGGTGTGCATTTTTCAAATATTTAGCTTAATTATAGGCTAATTAGTGTTGAAACCTCAGTTTCTTTTATGGGTTTGTAGAAAAACTTAAATTTTTTTTGCTGGTTGGTTTGATAAAATTAGGTCAGTTAAATTTCAGCTTTATGCTGTTGATTTTCTGTTTACTGGGTGTATGGTCTGTTAAATTATGGAAACTAAGTTTTTGGGGAAGAGAAATATTTTCTATAGTCCAGTAGTATCTGATTTAAAGGCCGTGGGGAAGAAGAACATGGAGTGGGATTTGAATGACTGGAAATGGGATGGTGATTTGTGCACCGCCACTCCGATAAATTCGGTGGCTGATTGTAGGAGTGGGCAGTTGTTTCCTGTTGAACCAGATAATCGATCTAATAATAATGGTGCATTGGATGGAGGGGATGAATTGATGTTGGGAAATGAGAGAAGAAAGAGGGAATTGGAGAAAAGGAGGGTTATTGATATTGAAAATGGAGAGGTGAATGATGAGAGTGGATCTCTTAATCTGAATCTTGGGGGACAAGTATTCCCCATCACACAAGGGGGCGGGGATATGGATAAATGGGAAGTGAAGAGTGGGAAGAAGAGTAAAATTGCTGGTCCATTGACTAATGGTGCAGTTTGTCAAGTAGAGGATTGTAGAGCAGATTTGAGCAATGCCAAAGATTATCACCGTCGGCATAAAGTGTGTGACGTGCATTCTAAGGCCACCAAAGCTTTGGTGGGAAATGTTATGCAGCGATTCTGTCAGCAATGCAGCAGGTCAGTTTTCAAATAGAGGTTTCCTTCAGAGTTTTTTTAGCTTTCTATCTGCTTACCTTGGAAGCAGGAATAACAAATTCGTATTTGCCGAGTATATATTTACTTTCCAACTGCTAGCTGCTATTTATTATGGATTCTCATTAAATTTGGTGGCAAACGACAAAGTCCGGGTGTCTTTTCTATCTTTGAATGCACAACACAGTTTGTGGTTTCATTATAATTTTTCCCTTTATGCATATATGTAAAATGAATAATTCTCTGCAGGTTTCATGTGCTTCAAGAGTTTGATGAAGGCAAACGGAGTTGTCGTAGACGTCTAGCAGGTCACAACAAGAGGAGGAGGAAGACGCATCCAGAGAATGCAGCTAATGGAGCCTCTTTAAATGATGAGCAGGGTAGTAATTATTTATTAATTAGTCTACTGAGGATACTCTCCAATATACAATGTAAGTAACCATCTGTCTCAAAAATTATCTATTCTGCCTCTTTCTGCTCTTAGTTACAAGATCGGATAGTGAAAGATAGCATTCTAATTCTCAATAGTGAAATAGACCATCAACATTTGTGCACGAACCATATTGAAATAAATTTTAAAAATGATCATAATACAGTTCAATATAGACCTGTAGACAAGATGAATGAATGCAAGAAGGTTCAAATCAAGAGTTTCAAAATATTTATTAAGTTTAGCTGCCAGCCACATTGAAAGCGAATCATACAAGTAATAGAAATACAGCAGCATAAGCTTATTGAAATTAGTTATACATACAAATAACTACCTGTTTTTTTGGTTAATCCTAGTGGTGGCAATGGCTCGGCTCGGCCCATGCTCGGACGAGCTCGGCTCGTGGCATTTTGGGCGAGTTCGGCTCGTGCCCGAGCTCGCCCAAGACGAGCCGAGCGGCTTGGCTCGCCGGCTCGTTTATATATATATATATATATATAACTATTAAATCACTAAACTTAAAAATATATATATATATACACAAACATTATCTAATTTTGTTTTTTAAAATATACATTTTTCAA
>CAIGRH010251021.1:0-11269 GCA_903798295.1 Fraxinus nigra | reverse complement strand
ATAGGTATAAGTAAGAATCTCATTATTTTATTGACCTTAGCATTCATAGCAATTCATGAATTAATAGATATCATGTAATTCAATAAAATAATTCCATAATGTGCAATAAAAGTATAAACATGCACATTTATCCAATTATGACATATACCATGATATCATAAAGTAATTCTGGACATATACCATGATATCATAAATTAATTCTTCCAAAAAATAATTTCAATTATAATCAAAGAATAATTGCTTTAATATCTGTTGCAACATTGCTTCAATTCTTTCAGTTTTAATTGCTTTAATTCTTCCAGTTTTATTATACACTCTCAACATTGCTTTAATAACTGTTGCAACACAATCCCAACAAATGGGAAGTGATATCAGAATTCTCATATTTTGCTTATCACAAAAAAATTGTTCCAAAAATATTTACGTGTTCCGTTAGGTCATGCTCCAGATCCATTTATTAATTTCAATAAACACATAGTTTTTTTTTTTTTTTAAACAAGTTTCATACCCTTTGCTTTTCTAGCATTCCCTCTAAGGATGCTATAATTGTGCTTAGATCCAATAATATCTGATCAAGCATAAAAATTGGAAACAAGTTATAATGGATCACATAACCTAATCAAAGACACACACAGCTCATCAACGTATATAAAATATAGTATTTAAATATTTTTTATTTTTCAAAAAAAAATGAGAGCACTTCAAAAATTGCTTCCACTGGCCAAAAACCATTTAATAAATATTCATGATTAAAAAAAAGAATTTACTCAAGTTAAACAATATTTTTAATACTTTTTAAAAATTTATTTTAAGCATTAAATACAAAAAAGTATTTTTAACTATTAAAAAATTAATTTACTTATATTGAAAAATCAAGAATAATTCAGGGACCAATCAAAAAAATTTTAAATTAAAATCGAATTCCTCACGTACCCTCACGTGCAGGACCAATTTGTAATAATTTTCTTAAATTAATAAGAAAAATGGCGCGCGTTAGCATCACTATGTCATTCTCGAAAAAACTTTTCAATTGATCATCCCAACTAATTTCGACATTCTGAGTTCATCTATGTAGTCATATTTTACAAAATCAATATTTATGGCCACATTTGGGACATCAACAGATCTGCCCGAGAGTGAAAATGACAAAAAAGTCTTGCAAAATTTACAGATTTTCAACTAAACTTCGAGAAATCATAACCTCTTCATTTTAGGGCCAAAATTGATGATCTTTACATCATTGGAAAGGTTTTGAGAAGATCTATCCAACCAGTCAAATGGGAGCTATAAAATACTGTGTAGAAAAAGTTATGATGTATTGAAATTTCTGATTTTACCAATCTTCTTGCAAAAAATCAATCAGGTTTACATCCAAATTTCGAGAGGTCATAACTTCTTCATTTCAAGACCAAAATTAATGATCTTTATATCGTTAGAAAGGTCACGAGAGTATTTATCCAAACATACCAAAAAGGAAACATTAAACGTAGTGTAGAAAAAGTCCTCATGTGATGAAATTTTGAATTTTATCGATCTTCACGTAAAAATTCAAATTTATATCCAAACTTCAAGCACTTGTAACTTATTTATTTTAAGTTCTTTATATGGTTGAAAGCTTATTAAAATACTTTGCTAACAATATTAATTTTACTGCATAATTATTAATGTATAGAAAGCAGTAAATTATCAAAAGATGTCATTAAAGACCACATAAGGTTTCAAAACTTTATATATAAAATTCATAACCTGATTGTATCATCTAATGGCATATTTAAGCATGTATTACAGCAAGAAATTCAGCCTTATGGCTCTGATACCAATAAAGTAATTTGAAGCATACTTTAACATGAATTTTAGGTCAAGATACTTACTTGAAATGATGAATCCAATATCTTTTGAATGGTTGAATCATGTTGCTTTCCAAAACTCCAAATCTGTAATTTTCTTACACTCCAATGGTCCCAATCCCAATCACATTGGAAGAGAATTGTTGATATCTGACATTCGACCTCATTAAATATAGTTTGTTATATGCATTAAGCTCATGCTAATTTAAGTTCGGGTATTTGAGGTCAGCTCGTACTAATGATCGTCGCTATTTGAGGAGATATAATGATTGAAGATTCCTTACATATGTTATAGTTTTATTCCCTAATTCGTTCATTAATTACTGGAGGCCACATGCAAGATAGATTCATGATGACCTGTTGGAGCTGACCTTATCAACCAATCAAAATATGCTATTAATGTATCTCTTCAGCTAGACGTTGTACATCGATTCGACAGCAACCAATCAAGATAAGACATTGGCACGAGTTCCCAGCTCGGTAATGTACCTAATAAAATAAGAACATAATGTATACATGATTATCCTTCCCTATAAAAAGGAGGATGGTATCCTTAAGGAGAGAGGGAAGTTAAAAGCACTTGATACTTAAAATATCTCATTTGGGAAAAAAGGAAAACACTTGTAGTTTACTCTTGTAATATACAAGTCATTACCAATAAAAATCATCATTTACATTCTAAGTTGTCTTGAATTTTGTCTATATAATTTTCAACATCAACAATTTAGCGCTAAAATGAGGGCCTTCTAACATGTATGAACAGCCTCATCTCTCCATAAAACCCGCAATAAAGTACTACCATGGAGGACGTTTCAGCATCAGGGAATCAATCCCACACTTATCATGGACAAACCAGTGTTCCCCATAATACTGAAAGGGGATGAGGTCGAAATGAAGTTAGCGACAATCAAATGACTATCATGAGAGAAGTCATTGAAAGGTTGACAAATGCAGTCAACAAATTAGAATGAAACCAAAACTCATATTCTTCCACTCAAAACCAAGGTGGAGTTCCCACATAGGACGAAAACCAGACGACCTCCCACCAGAAGAGCTCTCCATTTTTCAAGAGAGAAATTCTCCAGAAGTTGAACTAAAGATATTAGGAGTTCTCTGAAAATGGCAGAGCTGGTTAGTAGAAAAATTGGCAGTGTGTAATAGATCAGGCTCTTAGCACTCACTAACACCTCGGAGCGAACACGCTGAACCTCGTGTTAAACATTAGTTGGAACAGGCAAAACTTGAAATAAGCGCCTTAAAAAAGTGCATTGCCAATCTGAAAGTAAAAAAATAAAGGAAGCACGGAGGAATATCTCACTAAATGCCATTTGCCTTTCATTGAGGACATTATTACTGAACATTTGCCTGATGAATTAAAAATGCCACAGCTAACTGGGTACGAAGGGGAAGGAGATCCCGTTAGTCGCCTAGATAAGTATACTTTGTGGATGGAGTTGCAAGGAGCATGTAATGCCATTATATGTCGTGCTTTTCCATTAATGTTAGAAGAAAAAGCTCAAAGATGGCTCAGAAGGTTACATCAGAGGTCTATAAAAAGCTAGAATGATCTCGCTAGAGCTTTTCTTGCCCATTTCATGGGTTCTAAAGCTAGAACTACGCCCAAAGAACATTTGGTGAGCATTAAGCAAGGGAAAAGCGAATCGCTTAAAAGTTACCTTAGTAGGTTCAACAAACAGTCTATAGAGGTTGAAAAGATCTCTGATGATGCCGCGCTCATGGCAGTTCTTTCTAGGTTAAGGCCTAGAACAAGATTCTGGTAGTGTGTACATAAAGATGGACCTCAGACATATCACGAGTTCCTTAATCGAGCAAATAAAACATAAGTATGGAGGAAGCCACATCGGATCAAGTGGAAGCTAAGGTGAATCCACAATCCTCACATCAAGCTAAGGAGAAAAAATGGATAAAGAGTTCAATCGTGAAAAAAGAAAGGACGTGAGGGACAGAGATCATCCTAAGCCTTATCTAGATAGATTATGTGACTATTACCCACTAAATACTACCTTGGAGAAAGTTTTCCTACAAACTGGAGAAAAAAGGTATTTCGCAGACCCCCACCTCATAAAAAGAATTTAGTATGATAGAACCAAGGAAAGTATTGCTGATATCATAGGTCGACAGGACACAACACAAATGATTGCAGAAAACTGAAAGAAGAGGTTGAGTATTTAATTCGACGAGGCCATTTGCAAGAGTTTGTAGCCAAACCTGGAAAGACGAACCAAGTGTGTAGTCAAGGACCTTACCATCTGAGAACGGTCCAATGAGTTCAACCAATTCCCCAAGCATGGGACCCCCTCCTCGAATTGAGATCAGAACGTTAATAGGTGGTAATCAGTACATCGAATGATCCAAAAGGGTAAGACGTAGACAGGCGCGAGATGCACGCATTTGTCAGAATTAGGATATAGGACGAACAAATGCTAACTCTAATGCTACGTAGTCCTCAAAACTATTTAAATTCTCGAAAGAAGATTCATACGATTTTTTACATGACCAAAGTGATGTATTAGTCATATCCATGTATGTTGCTGGCATACAAATACACCAAACTCTTGTACATAATGGAAGTTCGGTCAATGTGTTGTACTCCCGAACTCTGGAACAAATAAGAATCCAAGAACGGTATCTCTAGCCATATCCCAAGAGGTTGCAAGGATTTTTTAGGGATCTTATCGAAGCTCGAGGTCAGATTGTTTTTATTATGGAGCTAGGTGAGGTTCCATGTCAGAGAAGAATTCTAGCAGACTTTGTGGTTGTCGACCTGCTTTCTAATTACAATGTCATGTTAGGGAGACCCGTATTGTACGAATTGCATGCTGCCACTTCAATATACCACTACTGCATAAAGTTTTCCACTTCTGATGGAGTTGGTGCAGTACGCAGTAATCAAGCCAATGTGAGAGCTTGTAACATTGATTTTCCTAGTCCTAATATTCATATGTTGAGGGACCAACAAAATGATCGAGCAAGGGAAGCAAGACAGAAGAGGCCTATAGTAGTCGACCTCTTTGAGATCGATATTACTAGGAACCACTGTTGAAATGCAATAGATGACCATCTTTCGTTCGATGATAATGACACAGATCCAAGCCCTTATTCTGGAATCATGGTGGTTTCAATACTTATAGCAGAAGTCATCATTCCCAAGGTTTCAGTTAACATGTGGAGTTCTCTCAACATACTATACGTCAAGACACTGGAATGGATGGGAATTCCACTGAGCTTTTTACAACCATATCCAAACGTGGTTCTAGGACTCAATGGAGCCCTCACCAAAGCAAAAGAATTGATCAAGCTATCCATTGTAGTTGACGAAGCCCTACGCCGAACTAAGTTGAACGTTGAATTTGTGGTATTTGACTCCAACTCATCCTATGATGCCATCATAATGCAGCCCCTGCTATTCAATCTCAGAGTAATTGTGTCCATGTGCCACTACTCGATCAAATTCCCAACGCCCCATGGTGTAGGTCAAGTCAACGGAAATAGAGACATTCCTGATAAATGCTAGATGAAGATTTGCGTAGCAAAGAAGAATGCACACATTCTTCCAACAATTTATATGGTACATCGGGTTGAATCCGACCTTGACACATTAGACCTATGTTTAAAAATTAAAGGGGAGAGCCTGCGAAAAAATTGGACAGAATAGTGGTCGGAGAAGGTAACCCACCAAAAGAACTCCGAGTAGGCCATGAACTCCAGCTACCCCTTCGAAGTCAGATAGTTGAGTTCCTAAAACAAAATCTTAACATTTTTGCTTGGAAGCATGCGGACATGAAAGGGATTGACCCAGAGGTCGCTTGTCACAGGTTGGAAATCAACCCCCTGGTGCAACTTAAGCAGCAACGACATCGACCTTTAAATCTAGATAGATATGAGGCCTTGAATAAATAAGTACAAAAGTTACTTCGTAACGGATTCATCTGTTAATCAAAATATCCAAAATGAGTTGTTAACCTAGTCCTTGTGAAGAAAAGCAATGAAGATTGTAGAGTGTGCATAGACTTCACTGACATCAACAAGGCATGTCCCAAGGATAGCTTTCCACTGCCAAGGATAGATCAGATGGTTGATGCAACGGGATGACATGAATTACTCAGTTTTATGGATGCATACTCAGGATATAATCAAATTCCTATGTACGAGCTAGATCAAGAACATACCGCAATTATCACTGACCGAGGTCTTTATTGTTATAAAATAATGTCTTTCGACCTTAAGAATGTCGGAGCCATCTACCAACGTTTGGTAAATTCCATTTTTCCAAGCATATTGGTAAAACTATGGAAGTGTATGTTGATGATATGAAAGTCAAAAGTACTGATGCCAAAGACCATCGATAGCACCTTACTGAAACGTTTGAAATCTTAAGAAAATATGGGATGAAGCTAAATCCGCACAAATGCGCTTTTGGTGTGAGCTCTAGAAAATTCCTAGGTTATCTAGTGAACCGTCGAGGAATTGAAGCAAATCCGAAAAGAATACGGGCTATCATTGAAATGTAGGCCCCAACAAAGCCAAAGGAAGTTCAAAGCTTAACTGGATGAATAGCTGTCCCCAACCGTTTCATGTCAAATTCAACGGATCAGTGCAAACCATTCTTCGATGTCTTGCAAGGAGGGAAGAAGTTTGAATTGACTCCTGAATGCTAGCTTGCCTTTGATGAACTGAAATAAAAATTGGCACAGCTATAACTGTTATCAAAGCCAAAGGTAGATGAAATGCTGATTCTATACCTTACAGTATCTGAACATGCTATCAGTGTTGTTCTTGCTATGGAGGATAAAGGAATACAATGCCCAATTTACTATGTCAGCAAAGCCTTCCATGAAGCTAAGCTCCGTTAATCTCTTTTAGAGAAATTGGCCTATGGCGTTGTTGTAGCAGTAAGAAAGTTGAGACTGTATTTTTGGGAGCACCCCATTGAGATCTTGACCAATTATTAGTTAAGGCAGATCTTACAGAAGCCTAATACTTCAGGGCGAATGGTCAAGTGGGCAATTGATCTCGAACAGTTCGACATAAGATACAAGCATCGCGCCTTCATAAAGGGTCAAGCTCTTGCTGATTTTGTGGCAAGGTTTTGTTTGGAGCCATTAGAAGAACACCCTCATAACCTTCCATAGAAACTCGGTCTAGGACAAGAATTGTCCAGTTAACCCCCATCAGTAGTTACTCTGCAAAGCTCTACCAAGGCTTCCAACAATGAAGCTAAGTACGAAGCACTTATAGCTAGGGTGAGAATGACAAAAAAAGGTGAAAATTCCTCATCTAATAGTCCACAGCGACTCACAATTGGTGGTCAATCAGATCAATAGGCCTACCGAACTAAGGAAAAAAATGGATGGCTATCTTCAAATTGTTAGACGAGAATTTGAAAATTTCCAAATTGTGCTAGTCAAATAAATTTCCTGAACTCAGAACGGTCACACAAACACCCTAGCTCAGTTGGCCACAAGTGAAGGAAAGAAATGTTTAACAGCATCCCTGTAAGGAGAATTCTCTATCCTGCCATCGGGAAACTGGAATTTGTTTCTGTTATGATTGATCCCAAGTCTACATGGATGGATGAAATTAGTTCTTATCTAAAGACGATGATATGTCCAGAAGATCCCAGTGAGGCGAGAAGACTCCGAACGAGGTCAGCAAGGTACACACTAATTGATACTATTCTCTATAAACTGGGATATTTCGTACCTTTGTTGAGATGTTTGAACAAAGATGGTGCACTTTACGCTTTGCAAGAAGTACACGAATGAGTATGTGGAAACCATTCTGGCGGACAGTCATTGGCTCATAAAATCATGTAACAAGGTTACTTCTGGCCTACCATGAAAAGAGATGCATTAGAGTTTGTGAGAAAATGTGATAAATGTCAGCGTTTCGCTCATAACATTAGGTTCCCGCCAAAAGAGATGAACTCTGTAATGGCTCATTGGCCATTCTTCAAATGGGGGGTCAATCTAATTGACCCCATGCCTACCAACAAAAGTGGAACGAAGTTCACAATTTTTGTAGTGGATCTCACTTCACTAAGTGGGTAGAATCTGAACCCTTGCTAAAATCACCGAGCAAAAAATCAATGACGTCATGTGGAAGTCCATTGTGTACAGGTATGGAGTACCTAATTCTATCATGACGGACAATGGAAAGCAATTCGACAATGTCTGCTTTGCAAGTTGTTGCGAAAGACTTGGCATACGAAAGCATTTCTCCACACCAAATCATCATCAATCTAATGGTCAAATTGAAGCAATAAATAAGATCATCAGACATACGCTGAAAGCAAAACTCGTTGGTCTCAATGGGAGATGAGTTGAGGAAATCCCATGTATGCTATGGTCTTATCACACTACGTGCAGGAATAGCACTGGAGAAACCCATTTTTCTCTAGCTTTTGGGGTAGAAGCTATTATCCCACTTGAGATAGGAATTTCCTCTATTCGAACAACGATGTATAATGAGGATGAGAAAGCTTTGCGAGGATAACCGAATCTGATAAAGGATGAATGAAGTCGAAATCAGGAATGTAGTATATAAGCAACGCAATGCAAGATACTATAATCAAAAGGTTAGAAGATGAGTGTTCAAGGTCAATACCCTAGTGTTAAGGAAAAGTTTCCTAACTACTAGAAAACCTATCTCGGGATCTTTAGGGCCTAATTGGAAAGGCCCCTATAAAGTAACCAGAATACTACTCAATGGAGATTATGAGCTTGAAGATATGAAGGGCAGACCTCTGCTACATCCTTAGAATGTGGAACATCTTAAGAAATATTACCAATAGAAAGTGAATGTATTTTGTACTGCACATCTACAATAAAAGCGTGTGTTTTATCAGAAATACAGCAAGTCGAGCTAAGGTTACATGTGCTGCAACACTTAGGCTCCGTTTGATAGGCTGGATTCCATTTTCCAACTTTTATAGTCTTTGATTGGCGAAATTTTCCCAGGAAAATATTTTCCAACTTTCTAAATTTTCCACCTTTTTGAGGAAAATAAATTCTTGATATTTTGGTGGAAAAATATTTTTCAGGTTTTTTTTTAGCAATTGGAAGAAATTCTAGACATAATGGTAAAAAAAAATTTTACTTTTATTGACAATTTCCATGTAAAACAAAGACAAACAAACACAAAAAAATCAAAAATTTTAAAATTTTTCGGGTAAAGACAAACGAATGATATTCGGTATGATTATTTATTTTCTATTTTTTTTATTTTTTTATTTTTATAATTGGAACAAATTCTAGACCTAATAGTAGAAAACATTATCACTTTAATGGACAATTTTCATAAAATACGAAGTCAAACGGACAACAAACTTTCAACATTTTCCATGAAAAATTATACCAATCAGACACAATTAATTACAATTCCCAGTAAAATAATTTCTAGGAAAATTTTTCCTGTAAAATATTTTCTTTCCACCTATTTTCCACCCTACAATCAAACGGAGCCTTAGATAAATTTACTATCAAGGAAATCATTCAAACCTTGCTCCTCAGCAAGCTGAGCTAAAGTTGCATGTGCTGCAACACTTTGATATTTTTTTTATCAAGGATATCATCTAAGCCTTACTCGTCGGCAAGACAAGCTAAGGTTGCATGTGCTGCAACACTTAAATAAATTTCATATCAAAGAAATCATTCAAGTATTGCTCATCAGCAAGTCGAGCTAAGGTTACATGTGCTGTAATATTTAGATAAATTTACTATCAATGAAATTATTCAAGTCTTAGTCATCAACAAACCGAGCTAAGATTGCACGTTCTGCAACACTTTGATAAATTTCCTAACAAGGATATCATCCAAGTCATGTTCATCAGCAAGCCGAGCTAAAGTTACATGTGTTGCAACACTTACATAAATTTCCTATCAAGGAAATCATTCAAGCCTTGCTCATTAGTAAGTCGAGCTAAAGTTGTATGTGATACAACACTTAGATAAATTTTCTATCAAGGAAATCATTCAAGCCTTGCTCATCAACAAGTCGAGCTAAGGTTGTATGTGTTGCAACTGGTGTGTATTATCGCAGGCACCCAAAAGTAATACCTTAACATCTAAAACTAATGTAGTAATGGAAGTAAGGGGTCGATCCCACAAAGAGTATGTGATTCAATATTTTATGTTTCATACAATTATTGGAGAGTTTTTGTATGCAAATAATTGTAAATAACACAATTAATAATAATGAATTAATGAAAACAATTAAAAGACTAACATTAGTCTAAGTCCACATCCACCATCGAAAATCCACAATTATCATAGATATAAGGATAATTCAATTCATATTTTGAATATTCGTCGTTAGAATTATTTTCATATCTTTCTTATAATTAATTAGAATACAAGCGATCCAACTAACCCTAATTACCAAATAACCTAAGACAAATGCTCTAGACCAGTGCTCTAGATTTATATGAAGATGGGAGGCATTCTGTCCGTTCTATGGATACAAATCACGTATTTATAGTTGTTTTCATATGTAGTTGACTTAAATTCAAAAATCAGAGTTTTTCGTGTTGGGAATGAACTATGCGGCCGCATGGAAGTAAGTCATGCAGTTGTATAGAACATTGAAAATGGACTCTGAAATTCACTGAAACACCACTTGCGACCGCACGGTTATAATTTTTCTTCTGTCGTACAACATTCAGTACTTTGATCATATCTTCCACTCCTGATGTCCAATTATAGTGATTTAAAATGCGTTGAAAAGATAACTCAAAGGGCTACAACGTTACTTTAGATATCATCTTTTAATAAGGTCACTTGTCATGTCAAGAATGGGTCTCAATATGAGGCTGAAAATTGGTACATAACTTTTTCGATTGGAAATTGATGTGTGGTCATACTTTCATTGTATTTCATCCCTTTAACTTATTTATTCATCCGATTCATTCCTAATACTCTCAAATCTTCATCGTGAGGTTCCACATAACTTTTGAGTATTTTCATTTCAGTCTCCAGGCTTCGTTTTCTTTCATTGTGGTCCTTGTTCGCTTATTTCTTCCAAATTATATCATATCCATAGAATTGCCACCTAAATCAAAATATAAATGTAATAAGCATATTTTGGCATTGAGTATATTTTGGCATTGATTAATCATAGGAGCACATAAAGTAAGGAGAAAGAAATATATTTTACATTCCTATCAAATTCCTCAACACTTAGCTTTTGCTCGTCCTCGGGTAAAACTCAAATTTAATCCCCAAAAGCACTTAGGTCGTAATGCCATGAACATAGAACAATCAAACTCTTTAAAACATACAACAAATCATAAATAAACATTCTCACACAACGCATAATCAATTAGCTAGCATTTTTATATGAAGATGGAATAAACTAGACCCACACGGATATGAGCACTCAATCTAATGTGTTTAAAAGGTAAG
>CAIGRH010251008.1:1815-13119 GCA_903798295.1 Fraxinus nigra | reverse complement strand
TCCTAATTATCATTGAAATTTGAATTTCATAACTTGACATAGGACTCCAAAAATATTCCAAACTTGAATTCTTCATGACGTGTACTTCAATTAGAATTTTTTAATTATTTCAACAAAGAATTCGGGTCACACCCAAATTCTAACATATAGCGACTATGCAACTCTTTATTTATATTAGAGCTAAAAATGTTACATCATTTCGAATGCATTCTGTGTATTACAATCTACGTGATAGACAAATAAAAAGATTTTGCTCTTGTTTGGGCTCCATTTTAATGAAAACTCGAGGAAAATGAATTCTGGAATAATAATTTCTTGAAAAATATATGGTTAAAAAGTTTTAAAAAAAATTGGTTTCATATATATTATTTTATTGAAAAATATGTGATTGAAAATAAAGAAAGTGAAAACTACATTAAATTAAAACGGAACTCAAACACGGACTTTTGGTCTATGTGCAAGGGCGGATCTGGCAATGGCATGCACTTAGGGGTGGACATGAGTTAGGTTGTGTCGATTTTTGCCTCAACCCAAACTCAACCCAACATGATCAGTTTGATCTCGAACACAACTCGTGTAAAGGTTGAAACACAATCCAATCACAAAGTATCGATTGTGTTGTGTTTGGTTGGGTTGGTCGGTTTGAGACAATTTGACAACAAATATTAAAGTAGACAGGTCGGGTTGGACGGATTTATAATTGACTCTGACTTATATAATATTAGGTCTCTATAGTTGCAATGATCAAAAAGTCTGAATTATTTTTGCACTTCATACCTGAAAATGTTACATGGATAGATTGATATTAAATTATATGAAGCCAATAAATATTTTGGTAATTAAAATGTTTTTGTGTTGAATGTGTATTTACTTATACTATTTTTCGTAAAATGCATCCAAGTCTTATAATATTATTCTAAGAGTTTTCATGTCTTGTGTCGTATTCAAAACTTCTTGTGTATCGTGTTTGCGTATATAGTAATAGAACATAGTTAATTAGTAGTATATAATTTATGTATAGTTTCCTCAAACTTTTCAATATTGCACAAATTTTCCTCAACAAGAACTAACATTTTAATCTAAATTTTTCTGAATATTGTAACTCTTGGAGGTTGAGTGAAAAAACAAAGCGACTCAATTTCATCCAATCAATATAATAACACTTGTAAAGTTCATAAATATAGTCGGGTTGGATTGTGCAGGTTTATTCAGTTTTTATAAGTTAACCTATAACCCAACCCGCCTACACAACTAACCCACCACCCCATGTAAAAACAACAAAAAAATCGACCCAAATCGATCGGATTGATTCGGTTTGGGCGGATTTAGTCGAGTTGTGTCCACCCCTAGCTGCACTTGGTTGTAGCCCATTGCCCCCCACATCCAGGTACAATAAAAATAGTACAAATTAAGGAAAATTTGTTTTAATTATAGTGTATATCCCACCAACAATTAATGTTACTTGGCAAGCCCAATGCAATTCTTAAAAGTAATTTTTTATTTTAATTTTTGGCCCAATTCTTAAAACTAACTTTGTTTAATTTTAGGGGGAAAAAATCAAAATTAAGGTGTATAGTTTACACCAATTCAAAAGTCAATTTTTAAGTTTAAAAATGCAAAAAGCAGGTATGTATATAATTAATTAAAAATATATAATAAATAAATATAATAAAGTTACATTTATACAATTAATGGTCACATATACATAATTATAGGTCACAACTTTTTTATTAGTCCCATATTATCAAATTAGTTGGTCACAGATTATTTTGATATCGCAAATTAAAAATTTTGTAGGCCACAGTTTACTTCATTGGTAACAGATCAAAAAATTTATGTCACAATTTATCTATAGGTCACATATTTTCAAATTTTTTGTCACAAATTTTAAGGTCATAGGTTAACGATTGGTCACAGAGAACCAAATAGTGGCACATACACCAAAAAATCAACCCCCAATCCCAATCCACCACCAATATTGGTCATCGATCAACCAAATATTCGTCACATATACTCTTCATCCCGTCGCCACCTCTACCGCCACAACCATCCACCAATAATAACACCACCCAAACCACCACCCAAACCAACACCAACAAATCCGCCAACACAACAGATCTCCCGCCATCAACAGATCCACCACCAACAACAGGAAACAACAACAACCAACCACCAACAATAGCCACACACAGATCTACCCCACAACCATAGATCCGCCGCCTCTCGGATTCTCTCAACTCGGATTCACCACAAACCCACCGTCGAGCCACACACCCACCCAACTGCTTCACTGTAATTTCTTCGTCCTCCCACCATTGCGAGAAAATGTCTCAACAAACTGGCGATCACCACCTCCACCAGCAACATCTCCACCGCGATGCTGCTGTGATTCACAGTAGCATCGCGATGCCAGCAGTGATGACCGCTACACCCACCACCATCTCCATTGCTGCTGGACAACCATTGTAGCCCTAAATCGACGCTCACGCCCACCGCCATCTCCATTGCTGCAACGACGATGACCATTACACTCCGCTGTAGTAATGACGTTAAGCTCCATCATTGGTCAGAGCGCAGTGATGACGTCATCGTCGTTGCAGCTAAAAATCGACGATGACCACTACAGCAAAAACCACCCAGACACGAAAACCACCAACACTCTAAAACCAAACAAAAATACGACCACCGCAAACCATGCACACACCACCACAGTCACAAATCACGCGCAAGCACCGCTAACCACGTACACGCACCTCCGACGTTCAAATCTGTGTGTTCAGATCGCCAAGGTACCGCATATCACCACCACAAACCGCCACGCCGTTGTCGGATATCAACTAGGTTACACCAGAAATCGCTGCTGTGATCCGACCCAGATAGCCACCACATATCCTACATCGTCATAAGTTTTGAGAGATAGGGAGATGAGAGAGGTGAGAGAGTTGCCACAGACACATGTTTTGAGGGGGAGACAGTTGCCCACAGGTTTACAAAGAGAGAGATGATAAAGAATTGTTTTTATAATTATTATTAATATTAATATTTTTGATTAAATACTTGATTTATGATTAAAAGAACTTTGTACCTTACTTTTGAATTTCCATCTTTAAAGGCCGGGTTTTCTGTAATTTCCTCTAATAATTTTAGTCCAAATCCATCCCAAGCTCGTTTGATTCCTCTCTTTTCTTCTTTCTTCAAAATTCAACTCTCAGACGTCATTTGAAATTTCTGAAAACCAAATTGAAATTCCCAAATTATTTTAATCTTAAATTTTTTTTTCCAATCCACGGTACACCCATCATTGGAGCCATCAAATGCCAACCATCGATTGTCAACCACAAATCGCAGCTGTTGACGAACTATACAAGTGAAGAAATTTTGAGAAGGAACTGTACGTACGACTATTTCTGCTTTGTGAAACTTCTATTTGAAATGCTGCTCATCCCGGTCCCTCGTGAAAGATGTCCTTTTGTGGAATTTTTCTTCTATTTTTACATTGTCACATAAACTCGGTATAACCTAATATAGTTAAAATAATTATAGGTTTCCATTTCTTTTTGAAAATAAAAAAATGTAGGCTAGAAATTCTGGAACTTATTTCATTTGCGTGATGAGTAAGGATACTCATATCAAATCTAGTTTCTTACAATATGAATGAATTTAAATTGGAAAGAGAAATAGAGGGATATAAATTTATGATTTGGATATGAATGAATTTATGAATTTATAATTTCTTATAATAGATGGGTATGAATGTATGATTTGGGAAGGAAGATTTTGAGTTAAGCTTTTACATGAATGAATTCATAATTATGGTTTTATCAATTTATTTTTATGAAATATTGTCATATTGAAGTGTTTTGGTTTTTATGTTTTTTAGTTTTAGATTTTATTATGGAAGAAAATCGACCTTCTGCCAACAAATTTTAGTTTTAGATTTTATTCATACATTAAATTCTTAGAATTTTTTGCCCCCCGTAACGTCGATTCTTGGCTCCGCCCCTGTCTATGTGACATAAATGTCTAATGAATGAATAAACGACCATGTTCAAATTTCATCTTCAATAAATTATGTCAAGAACTCAATTTTGTTTAATAGGAGATAAAATAACAAATATGAGAGGAAAAAAAAATAAGAAAGAGAATTTAAATGTTGCTAACTTAATTAGAGATGCTCTTATATAAGAGAAATGTGAAAATAAACCAATCTAATTGAATAACACGTTCGGCCTTGCTTTAAAAAAATAAAAAATAAAAAAGTCAATTTTACTTTTTAAACCCTTGTTTTGGTTTTGCTAAAAATCAAATTTTATCAAATTTTGATAAAAGTTGATGAAATATATAATTAAAAAGTTGTGAATTTAATCAAATATGTGGTTAAATTCTATTGACTTTAACTTAGATTTTTATCATTTTTTTAATTAAACCAAACATGAAATTATGCTTTCTCTAAAAAGTAAGTCATAACTTACTATAATATAGAGTACTTTTGTCCTTGTTTGGAAATTATTTTTAGTAAATCAAAAATTACTTTAATTATTCAATCAAAGTCAAATTTTAATTCAATTACACAGTTATCACTCATTATTATTTATACATTTTGTTGTCCCCACCACCGTACTTTCTAAAAAGTTACTAATAAGTACATTTTTTTTCTCGTTGACTCAAGATCGGACTAACTTGAGCTAAAAACTTGTAATTTGACAATCTTATGCCTATTTGATATGAGAAATCCCATCCAGCCGAACGTTACACCAATTTTTGTGCAATATTGTGCATTTGGTGCAATTTTTAGAGTTTTCATTTTATACAACAGCAAGTTTTAATTCCTATTATATCCTTTTATTATTTAATGATTTAACTTTATTTATATATATATTTTTTAATTTGATTATCATTATTTTTGTAAACATTTAAAGTAAATTGTAAGCAAATAATAAATAAAAAAAATATGTAATTTTTTATATTGTGACGTTATTTCTTGCAAGAAGACGTCAGATGATGTTGCTCTTTTATTTTTTCAAGGAGGTGGTTTGCTTTCATGGCGTTCTTAGTTCTATTACTTCCGATAGGGATGTCAAATTTTCAATTAGTTTTTAGACGACGCTTTAGACGAAAATTGATGTTTAAAATATAACAATAGCAGTCATCCACAAACTGATGGTCAAATCGAAGTGACTAATTGTACACTTCGTAGCATTATTCAATGTGTTCGTGGTGATTAGCCTAAGCTGTGGGATGTAGCGTTACCACAAATTGAATTTGCTTTCTTAACCATTCAATTAAACGAGCATCCCTCGAGATTGTATATACGCAAGCATCTCGACACATTATAGATTTAATTCGTTTGTCTCCAACCGATGTATAACAAAATCATCACGAAGTTAAGAGGAACTTAGAGGCCGTCAATTCCAAGTAAAAAGCTTCTACTGATCAACGTCGCATGATAAAATTGTTCAAAGAAGGTAATTTAGTTATGGTGCATCTTCGAAAAAATTGGTTTTTAATTGGAACTTATAGTAAACTGAAAGATAAGAAGATTATTTGGTCTATATTCGTATTGAAAAAAATTTGGAGATAATGTCTATAAGATTAATATTCCCATGGATTTAAACATTCATTTACATTCAATGAAATATTCTCTTTGAACAATTAACTCGAGGTCGAGTTTTCTTCAATTTGGAATGATGTAGGTCGAGTTGGTGGAGAAAGGCCTTGTTCGAAATGTTCGCCCTTATGATTCTCTGATAAATGGTGTGCGCAAAGCCTAGGAAATGGATGCAACCGAAATTTTGCTCAACGAAATTTAATGTAAAGACCTGAATCTCTATGTCCAAGCCATGAACTCACCCATCTTACCCCTCCCTCCGTCCCCCCGCGAATTTTTATCGTGTCCCCCAAGATTCAAATTTTAGACTTCTGCCTTACGAGAACTTAAGTTGAATACTGGACATAGAGATTCAGGTCTTTACATAGAGTTTTGTTGAAGCAAAGATGATGTTCAATGAGATGGAGAATAAGGGAGAGAAACCATATACTGTGACATACAATAGTTGAGATAGATGGATATAGCAAGAAAGGTAAGAGAAAGTAAGCAAATATACTAAGAAAGGAGATAGAAGCTAAGGGATTGCTGCCAGATGTTTATATATACACATCTCTTCTCCATGGATAATGTATAGTCGGACATATAGACGAGGCTCAGGCTCTGAAGTTGTTCAAAGAGATGCCTACAAAGGGATTGGTTCCAAGTGTTGTGTCGTACAAGGCATTGGTTTCAGGCTTATCAAAAAAGGGAAGATCAAATGACGCTTTTTAAGATTATATGATGGATGATTGAACCTGGTTTGACACCTGATGGCACTATACTCTTCTCTTGTGGACATCCTTCATGGTTCTAATTTAATTGATTAAGCTAAATTTGAAAGATTTATAAGCAGACTATAAATAAAATGTCAAAATACGAGGAAATGGAAATCAAGCAAGGATTTTAGCCTTCAAATCCTTGAGAAATTGATCAAAATATCTCTCTGATGATCCATCTATCTTCAATGCATCCTGCAAAATCTTCCTCATTTTCTCAATCTCTTGCCTCAAGCCATTTGATGTTTCTCCACTCATCAAGTTATTAATCTTGGATGCAACTTCCTCTCTTGTTACTGATATCCCATCACAAAGATTAATTCCAATCTTCCAATCATCGACCACTAATTTTCTATTAGTAGGTTGATCATATGTAACTGGATAACAAATCATTGGAACTCCGGACCATATGCTCTCCAATATAGAATTCCACCCACAATGTGTTATGAACCCTCCAACAGCCGGATTTGAAAGCACCTCAGTTTGATTGCACCATGGAATTATCAACCCTTTATCTTTGATCTCGTTCTTGAATTCCTTTGGTAAAACATCAGTATCACTGTAGCTCACAATATCTGCCCGAACAATCCAAATAAAATTTACTTCGCTGAGGAGAAGTCCATGAGCTATCTCTTCAATTATCTGCTTATTAGTCTGAGCCATGCTACCAAATGACACATACAAAACTGATCTGGGAGGCTTCGAGTCGAGCCACTCGGTGCAGTCTGATTTTGAGAATAGGCTGTCTGCCACAGCAATACTTTTGGCGCAATCATAAAAATTAATCGGGCCAATTGCATAATTTGGCTGCTTTTGATCTAGAGCTTGTAGTGTTTCTGATTCAAGTTCATGCACCGTGTTATGTAAGATGAAATCTGCCTTTTTCACCTCCTCAAATGTCCCGAAGACAATACTGTATTCGGGTGATGTTGGATCAATTGCTGCCACACAATATGACATCAAATCCTTTGTACTGATCGACTGAACTCCGGGGATGTAATTTATGAAATCCTCACTGTTGTCTGATAATCAAGCAAAAATACTGTTATGTTAATTGCCAAACACAGAAGGTATATCAGTTCGTAGATGCACAATGTAGAATTAAGTTCTCTTTCCTTGAGAAGAGAGAGGATAAGGAAACACGTACCCATTGGTGGGAAATGGTCATTTTCCTTGAGAAGTTTCAAGTGATAAGCTATAGAAAACACCAATGCTGTTTCTGTCCAGAATGAAACATTCACCAGGTTATACTTCTTGGCAATTTTTGCAGGCCATGAATAGAATGTGTCAGCAATCAAGAAATGGACCAAAGATGGATCAGACTGGATAATTTTTCCAACAAGTTCATCTACTCGAACTGGGAAATCTCTCAACAAAGAATCCCAGAACTCTTCCATGTTGAGAAGTCGATCAAATTCCATAGGAAAACCATCAGAGATGGTGGTATAGCGCATGTCAAGACCAGATTTTCGTGCATCTGTAAAGAAATCGACTGGAGTACTGGAATCATTATGGTGGGATTGAGATAGCATGTGATGAACATATTCAGTGTGAACAAATGTGACAATGAAGCCCTTTGAAGCAAGCTTTATGGCTAGATTGGTGAATGGAGTAATATGACCTTGGTATGGGAACGCTATCATTATGGCGTGTGGCTTTCCTCGACTCTCCTCCATTTTTCTTTCGACAAGTTTGTGCAAATTCAGACTGAATAGAGACTGGCTTATTGCTCAAGCTCTATGACCTTCATATAGCCATGGGGGATATAAAAACTGCCTCAATTCTTAAATTATGGTCCTAGAATTTCACGTCCCCAAGTTTTGTCATTTTGAGTAAGCCAAGCATATGAGATATGTCATGGTTGGACATGAATGAACGTCGGACTGCCTGCCTGCCTGCCGATTGATGCTGGATTAATGAAACTATATCATTGTCTCACTATCTTGTCATTCTTGTTCGACTCTGGACATGTGACAATTACTAGGCAAGAAACCGGCAAATAAAATCATTTGCTAATCTGAAGCGGATGGTAGCTTCCTAGAATAATGAACTACTAGTTTTTTTGGGGATTTAAGACCCTGTCGGGTGAAGAAGCATCCAATGCATATGCTACACAAGTATGAAGTACCTTTCATATTGATGGATACATAATAGAAAATTATATTCGACACCCAAGTCATAAATTCTAAAAAACTATATCAACACATCACAAGTTGGTGACAATATGTATACATTAGGACAAGAGAAAAAGTTTAGCCCACAAGGATTCAAAATCTTATAAGATCAACTCAAATCCCACAATATCATAATGTGAAGTCACTGATCAACCAAAAGAAGGCATATTGTTGTCTACATTGTGCAGGGTCCATTTGGAAAGGCTTTTACTTCTAGTGGAATAAGTTTTCGACGAAGTTACCTTTATTAGTATTTTAAAGCTAATTTTTTAAAAGAACTTTCTTTTCCGAAAGAGTTACTAGAGAAGCCACATTAAGCCAACTTTCTCTAAAAGTTTTTATAATTAGAAGAAATACTTTCGTAAAATTAATCAAATTGATCCAAAAGAAACTTTTGAATATCAAAAGTCATGGCAAACGGGTGTCAATATTTTGTACAAGCAGATTGGTCGATCCATTTTTCTTAAGCCCAATACCCGGCCCATATCTATTCTACAATTTGGCCTTCAAATCCTCAATGAAGAGATTGAAATTTCCGTGAAATGATCCCTCTGTTGCTTAGGGATGGCAACGGAATGGAACTGGGCTGGGCTGGGCAACCTCCCCAGCCCCGCCAAGCAATTCCCCGCTCCGTTACTCGTTTAAGGTGAGGCGGGGCCCCATTCGAGACGGGGCTCTGGGTATCGGGTTTGTTGGGATTTTTTGTCATCCCTACCGTTGCCAATGCATTCTCTAATTTCCTTCTCACTTCCTTAATTGCATTTCTTAATTCTTCTGAACTTTTTCCACTCATTAAACACTTAATCTTCTTCGCCACTTCCTCCCTCGTAATTGGTGGCTTATCGGAAAGATTAACCCCAATTTTCCAATCATTAACCACTAATTTCCGATTAGTGAATTGATCGGTGAATAATGGAAAGCAAATTGAAGGCACGCTACATCATATACTTTCCAGTACAAAATTCCACCCACAGTGTGATAAAAATCACCTTAATTTGGCTACACCATTGCACAATTAACCCTCTGCCTTTCATGCAATCTTCGAATCCAGCAGCAAGAGTTTCGGTTTCATTCGAGCTCACGATTTCAGGTCAAGTCACCCTCACGAAATTAACCCCACTCAATGAAATACCGTGAGCTATCTCCAGAATATCATTTCTACTAGCAGTACGTGCATGGCTTCCGAATGAAACATATAGAACAGACCCATAGGGCTTGGTGTTTAGCCACTGGGTGCAATCGGACTCGGAGACAATGGGCCCAATTACATAAGTGGGCTGTTTGGCATTTAGGGCCGAAAGTGTTTCGGATTCTAGTTAATAATGATGCCGGCCTTGGCACCACTTGACTAAATAATTCATATCCTAAAGGACCTCCGTAGGCGTGCTAAGAGGGAAAAATTCATGGATAAAGAATTATCTTTCACGAAATCAAAAATCAGGCCCTAATATTTAAATTTACAAAACTCAGGTTATTTTATGAATTAATTAATTATATTTTACAATTAATATATTAAATTAAATATTTAACTGTAATATAATATAATTGACCCACCCCACCCCACCTCACCTCACCTCACCTCACCTCCACCTCCCTCGTCCCCACTGTTCCGACGACAACTCCGGTGACTGTTTCACCTTCGCTTAATTCCGACGACTGCTCCGATTCCGAGGTCACAGATACCTTATTAAGTAGTTAAAAATTTAATTTGCAGTCACAACTTATTAAATTAATTGGTCACAGATTATTTCGAGGTCACAGATCAAAAAATTGAGCAATTCACAATTGACTTCATTGGTTACTGATAAAAAAATCACAGGTCATAGATTTTTTTAATCGAGGTCACATATTTTTAATTGGTCATAATTTAAAAAATTATTCCACATTTGTTGGTCGCAGGTTATATTTTCAGTCACTGATCAACGAATTTTAACAGTCTCAATCCCAAAATACCAAGTCACCAACAATACTTGGTCACAAGTCACAGATCGACCAAACATAGGGTCAAAAACACTTCGTCTCATTAGCCACACCCGTCCCCAATCCCAATACACCAACAATACTTGGTCACAAGTCACAGGTTGACCAACCATCCCAAACACTGCTAAAACTGCAAATCAAAATTGCTACCACCGTCAAAACTGCAAAAAAAAAAACCACCAAACCAAAATTTAATACCCGCCGTCTGCACCCGCACCTGCCACTTGCTCTCTCTCTCTCTCGCATCGCCACCAATCAATACATACACTTAAACAAATTTCCCCGTCCGTCCACCATAGGCCTTTGACCGAACACACAAACAACACAGCCACTTCGCCAGCAGCGTCGTGACGCTAGCCACCCATCCACAGCAGCGTCGTGACACTGCTGTGAGCTGTGAATCAGAGCAGCGTCTCGGCGCTGCTGTGACCCTCAGCAGCGCGAGACGTTGCTGTGAATCGTAGCAGCCTCTCGACGTCGCTGCTGTGAATCGTTGCAGCATCATCACGCTGCTGTGAATCGCAGCAGAGGGAGGTGGAGGGGTGAAGGGAGGGAGAGGGGGGAAGAGACCAGCGGCGAGCAACAGCAGTAGGCGGAGGAGGCGGCGGCGATGAGAGAGTGGAGAGAAATGGTAGAGAGTGGATTTTAGGGTTTATATTTAAAATGAATTTTGTAAGGGTAGATAGGGTGGGTATTTAGATTAATCTAATTTAAAATATTATGTTTAATATTAATTGTGAAATTTAAACCTGATTTTTGATTAAATAAAGACAAAACCTGATTTTTA
>CAIGRH010250911.1:0-17484 GCA_903798295.1 Fraxinus nigra | reverse complement strand
GCCGGGCCGGTTTGGTTTTAAACCGCAATTAAAATTCTCAAACCTAAACCAAACCGTTTTTGACCGGTTTGGTTTGGTTCATACTATTTCATTGACGGGTCCACGTGGCACCAAACCACGGTTTTTAAAATGCGATTTCAGTTCGATTTTTCGATTTGACGGTTTTTTCTTACAGCTCTAATGTAAACTGTGTTTTATGACTAGAAATAGAAATAGATAGTGTTGATGTCGTGAAATCTTTACGAGTTCTACGCTAACCTTAAACTTGACTATTTTATGCAAAATAGTACACAACAAGTTTGCTCGGGCATACAAAGTGTAAGGATGAATAATGGTTCACATTCTGATGTTTAAGTCAAGTTATGATTTTAGAGAGAGAGAGAGAGAGAGAGAGAGAGAACTTGACGTTAGTACCAATATTCTGACAAAAAAGTTATAATGAGCTTCAGGTTGTGCGCTTAACGAAAAAAATAATATTTTCGAATTTTAAGTCCTTCAACTTTTCTAGTAATTTCAATGTTTTTCTTTTATATTTAGTAAAACTTTATTTAAATTATAAAAGGTTACCACGACTTATAATATTACTTTATAAACTTGACGACATTAAAAATTAAAATCTAAAACTATATTATCATATGATAAGTTTTATCAGTATTATTTTCTCAACTTTTTCTAAGCATGGAACATTTTAAAATTTTAAAATATTTACATAATTACTCCATTATACAATTAAATAGTTATGTAATGATTTTAGCTTGTGCCCAACCTGTTCTCTATTGTGTTGTTCATTTTAAGCAGACTTATTCATTTTATCCTTCACTAATTTTCCATCGGTTCTCTTGCTTGTAATTCGAACACTTGATATCTACCTTATGAGAGATTTAAATTGAATCTTTAATATCAATTTGAGTTTTGCTCAAGAAACTCACCCAGAGTTCGATATTTTGTGTTGAGTTGCATGAAATGGTTGCGAGATTAACCACCGTGTTTACCTTACCGGGTGCGGTGGTTTGACTGCTCCGATTAATGGTTGCTACCTGCAAAAAGAGGTCGGAGCTTTCTCTCCTGTTGTACCTCCGGCATGAGAATTAGTTGATGGCTTAGAAAAGTGGGAAGATAGTATAATGCAAGTTCAACAGTTCAGGGTTTCAAGAAGAAAAACCTTTCTCACCTTGGAGGTATTTATAGGCACTTGTTGCTACGCGTGGGTTTGGCGGTTGCTGGTGCCACGTGTCCCACGTAAGCCTTGCCACTTCCACCACGTTCTTGTAGAATGACCCCCACTCCTCAAGTGGTTGGTTGTACCAACATTTACCGTTGGACGGTTCCTGTCTAGCACATTGTCGTTTAAGTGGTGGAGTGTGGCGTTCGACCCATAGTTGTAGACGGCACGTGTGGGCGTAGAGGGTTTCATGAGGGTCGACGNTTCAAGAAGAAAAACCTTTCTCACCTTGGAGGTATTTATAGGCACTTGTTGCTACGCGTGGGTTTGGCGGTTGCTGGTGCCACGTGTCCCACGTAAGCCTTGCCACTTCCACCACGTTCTTGTAGAAAGACCCCCACTCCTCAAGTGGTTGGTTGTACCAACATTTACCGTTGGACGGTTCCTGTCTAGCACATTGTCATTTATGTGATTGAGTATAGCGTTGGACCTATAGTGGTAGACGACCTGTGTGGACGTAGAGGGTTTCATGGGGGTAGACGGCCTCATGGGGGTGGACGACCTTATAGTGGTAGATGGCCTCATAGGGGTAGACAGCCTTATCTTATAGTGGTAGACGACCTCATGAAGGTTGACGACCTCATAGGGATAGAAGACCTCATCTTATAGTGGTAGACGGACTCATGAGGGTCAACGACCTCATAGGGATCGACAACCTCATGTTGGTCAATGCCTCATGGGGGTAGACGACCGCATGAAGGTCGGCGACGTTATGGTAGTAGACTTCTGATAGTGGTAGACGGTCTCATGGTGGTAGGCGTATCATGGGGATAGACGATCGCATGGGGGTAGACGCCTCATGTTGGTAGACGCCTCATGGTGGTAGACGACTCATGGGGATAAACGCCTCATGTTGGTAAATTCTGTATGGGGATAGATGACCTCATATTGGTAGATGCCTCATACGGATAGACGGCTGCATGGTAGCAGACGCCTAATGGGGGTAGACGCCTCATGTGGGTAGACGATCGCATGGTGGTAAATGCCTCATGGAGGTAGACGTCTCATGTTGGTAGACGCTTCATGGGGGTGATGACCTTATAATGGTAGACGCCTCATGGGGGTCGACGGTTTCATAGGGATAGATGCCTCATGGGGGTCGACAGCCTCATGGGGGTAGACGACCTCATAGTGGTTGACGACCTCATGGGGTCGATGGCCTATCACGTTGTGGAGTGCATATCAAGTGGCTCTCACCCCACTAACCATCTTGAATAATTATTAATATCATCATGTATCATTGCAAATCTTGAATTTTGCTTCAACATGTTAAACCGATTTTTAGGAAAAGATTTCAATTAGTGTTTTGACCAAATTACTTTTGGGCAAATAACGCGAATGGACTTTACGTGACCATTTGAGGGGAGCAAATGGACGAAATGGGTGTGGTTAGGGACGGACTCAGCACCTGACCAGACCTTGCGGCCGCCCGCACTGGATACGTCGGGAGCTTCGGCCTTCAGGTAAGTCGCCGTCCACCGAGAAGAAATGGAGAAGAAGATGCTCGCTGCCAATTGCAAGAATGGGTTGTTGTACACATTGGGTTGCTTTTTTATTTTTTTTCCTTGCTTATTGTTTGGGCCCTTTTTTTTTTAAAAAAAAAGGCCCAATCCATGGGTTTTTCTTGCAATTTCAAGTTGCAACCTATTAGCCATAGAACCAAATTCAATTCCAAAATTGAAAACCGGCAGAGGAGGGAGTCAAGGAGACAAGCAGAAAAGAATACGGTGCAGAGTGCAAACCTGTTGTTTGTAACGCCGCCGATTGGCGAGACCGGTGGACAGTGGTGATTGAAGAGCTGTGCGCCTGTGCCAACTGCCAAAGCAAGCTCAACAGTTGCCAACTGCAACCTGGTGAATGACAAACCTAAAATCTTCACTTCCATCTTCTCCGTAAGTTTCTATCTATACTTCCTGTATCTTGTTCTGAATTTTGTCGATATTTTGATGTATGTCAGATTTTTGGGTTGGTTATATGGGCTGTAATTAATTTTGTGGGTTTGGGGTTGATATCTGGGGCCTAGTTAAGTTTTTTGCAATTTTGGTGGGAGGGATTGGGTTGAGGGAATACACGGCCCTGGTCTTCTTAGGTTGGATTGAAATTGTGTGACAACAGCAAAGAAAATGTGCCTGCAACTAATTTATAGTTTTTGACTTTTTTTTTCTTTATAAAGACCAATTGATTTGTTTAATTCAGAAATTGCAATAAAAATGATTTGTTTGTGGAAAATTATTTGGGGTTCTTAGACTATTAGGAGTTTTAAAATTAGTATCCACTATCCACCCATGTTTAAGGAAATGATTTTAATTTGTTTGTGTACATTAACGTCTTCATTATGGGTTCTTCTGCTTGTGGAAAAGCTGCAAAATTTCTATTGATTTGTTGCCATAATATTAGGAATTTATCCTCTTAAACTTCATGGCATACTTGTTGATATTTGTTTGTAGTTTGTGGGCTTTTTCTTCTTCGTGGCCTGTGGGTTCTAAATTTTTCCCTGATGCATATTTAGGGGTTTGAATCTAAGCTCAAATTTGTGACCATTAAAGTTCAAAATCGTGGAAAAGAATAAATAAAGAATACATGGACATGAAAAAAATGATATTATGTAATTAGGATATACCAAAAACAATTGCAAGTTTGCAACAGCTTCTGAGCTGCACAATTAGGATACCAAAAGATGACCGGTCAACGATTGCTGATTGTCAACGTTGACCGATCAACGTCCGCCCCGTGCATGGATGGTTTGTTGGGTCCGTCCCTGGGTGTGTGGTAACCATATTGTTATTTGTTAATATCCTTTATTTGAAGTTTGTTATCGTATTTCCTTTATCCATGTTCTTTTTGTATATGAATTTCACGAATTTGTACGTAAATAGAGCATGTGTGATACATCAAGGTCAAAAATGAGATTTTATTAGAGTTACATTTCTTGAACTGCCGTTGCGATTGACAAACCTCGAAATAAATTGTGCAAAACTTATCACTATAGTATGTAAATTCGAGATTTGGCAGAAAATTGAGATTTTAATGAGTTCCAATTCTCGAGTCCTGAATTTACCCAATTTTCTAGGATTTTCAAGATTTCATTAAAAAATCGAGATTTTAATGAGTTCCAAATCTCGAGTCCTAAATTTACCCAATTTTCTAGGATTTTAAAGATTTCATTAAAAATCGAGATTTTAGATAAAACTTGAGATTTACAGGGAGTTTCAAATCTCAATTTTTTTGCTAAAGGATGACAAGCTAAGAATTTTTAGGACCCGAATTTGCATGGATGTTCGAGGATTTTTTAGATTTCAGCAAAGAATTCGATATTTAAAACGAGGTCAAGATCCAGATACTCAAATGTGTTGTGATTAACTTTCTCAACACTTAAATCTCCTTTGTTTAGAAGATGGATTAGATCGTAAAGTTATGTTGCCCTTTCAAATCCTCTATAAGAAGCTATTACTTCTTGCTCGAGATTTGTGTACTAGAAAATCTTGGTCAGAAATTTTTTGGCCATTTTACAAAAAAATTAAGGGCATGTATGTCTCCCATTTTAGGAGAAGAAATAGAGTTTTGAATAGTATTTTTGGAGAATACGTGATTGAAAGGTAAAGTAATTTTATTGGTTTGTGTGTAGAATATTTTATTGAGTGAATATGTGGTGGAGATTGTGTATTGTAACAAACAATGTTTGAGAAAATGGACGAGTTTCAATAGTTTTGCTACATGTACATTAAGTTTGACATCATGAATGACATTGTTTGATGTATCAACACTTTAGGCCATTAATTTTAACAATCCTTATTCAAATAAACGACACAAATTTTCAAATATCACACAATGTCATCCAGAAATGTACAACTAACATAATTTCTTATTTCAAAGCATGCTTAGGTAATTAATTTTCTATTACTTACAAGGATGAAAAGGTAATTATCTTTTAACTTTATTCACTAAAAAAATTATTTTAAATTTTGTATATTTACTGATATTCGAGATCAGTTAATCTATTTGGTATTCCTAAAACACGAAAAAAAATGTGAAAAATCAATGCAATTATGAGTTGAGGATTGTTACGGGCCTAAGTTAGCCTTGCCACCTCACCTGCCGCGTGTCAACAGGGGGTGGCCCGCACAGGCAACGCGGCAGCCGAGGCGATTATGCATGGGACGATTTGGTTGCATAAGCCAAAGCGATTACACTGGGGACGAACTTGACAGATACTAACAAAGGAACCGAACTCATCGGCAATGCACAGAGGATGCAAAAGCCCATACTCCGCTTCTATGACTCCACTCCTACCTCGCTTTATCCCAACAAAGATCTCTCATACAAAGATCTTCCCAAAGTCAAATCACCAACTGATGGGATGTGTGGCAGGACCCAAACGGTCAAATCAGTGAGAGACATTCAATGTTAGCCAACCTATGGAAAGACAAATTGACACCTAAGATAGGACGAGCCCTGATGATCTAATAACACGTGTCTCCTCATCCGACGACCCTCCTCTTTCTATCCTTGGTATAAATATACCCTACTTATGCCTGAATAAGGTATGTGGAATCCCATTCTCTCCAACAAAAAATAGCAAACTCGAGTAACATTTCTCTCCCCCATACATTAGCACTTTTACCATTATACGTTTCTATCAACCATTTTCCCGGTGAGTGTTCCACCGCTGGTGAACTATTTTCCGGCTTGAAACAAAAACTGACTTGATCGTCGGAATGCTCGTGGCCACTCCCAACCCCTCCGAGAAAGACCACGGGTGACTGACGCCGTGCTACGTGTGCAGGGAAGAGCTGACTTGAAGATTTTTCTGTTGGCCACGTCGGAGCCATTTTTCGAGGTCAACAGATTGGCGCCGTCTGTGGAAAACCTACTTAAACCATGAGTCTTCCTACCAAAAAGCTTGTTCGAATATTCGGTTGATATTCTCCCTTGAAAAAGGGTTCAGTTTTTGGAAAAGGACCAACTGTACACCGAGCTCAGCTTAAAAGGAAAAATTTGCCACTTTGTACTATAAGTTCCAGTAACAAAGATGTGAGCCCCAGGAGGACAAGAGAGATCTTTGAAGAAGAGATTTCTTGAAATGTAACACATCAGCGACCCCATCACTGGTACCGCAAAGGCAAGAGAACTGCCCAGCTCACCGCCGAAGTGGCTACCATGGCTGCAAACATGATGAACATTGCAGCTCAAAATGCTACCATGCAGGAGCTCATCGTGCAAGTGCATAATAGAAGGGGTCTTCAAGCCCCACAAAATCCTCAGCGCTCGGCCCATAGAAGAACTGAGACAGAATCCAGCAGGAGAACTTGCCTGAGTCCCCAAGGTGAAGTCCCCATTGAGAGAGAAGTGGGAATGGACACTTCTTATTACACAACCGCTCTAGCCAATAACGTCCCAGCAGGGGAAAACAACTTCCATCCGGAGTATGAGGAGTACCCCGGTCTGCCAGTGTTTTTGATAGAACTAGACAAGTGCCTAGAAATAAGTACCAGCCTGTCCACCAACAGCTCAACTACAGGAGAGTGAACAAACCCAGGAAGTTCAAGCCCCTCCACCTAGAAATAGGCGGAAGAGGCGAAAAACAGTAGAAAGGAAATATGGACAAAGTCACCCAATCCCCACCTCGTCCTGAAACGGATAGGAACGACCCTGAGGAACCATGCAGGTCATATAAGCTAGATGATGACGATGATAACATGCCCTTCTCCCGAGAACTCGTACCTTTCCGATGCCCCATAACTTTGTCCCTCCAAAAATTCCTAAGTATAAAGTAAATGGCGACCCGGAGAAGCACCTCAACAAATACAAAACCCAGAAGAGCCTGAGAGGCTACTCGCCGCCTTGAAATGTAGGGCTTTCTACCTCACTCAACGGTGCTGCTGAGGTGTGGTACAGCAGATTGGCATGAAGCTAGCCAGACCTAAAGAAAGCATTTCTGAACCAGTATCTTTCGAGGAAGGAGGGAGAGACACCAATATAGCGCCTGCAAGATATGAGGCAAGCAGTATGGAAAACTTTGAAGAGCTACCTTGCCCGTTTCACTGGTGAGATTACTTACTGTGAACAAGTGACATATAAGGAGGCCCTTTCAGCTATGAAAGGAGGCTTGAACATGAATACTTTTGTTTTGGATAGATGTTCGAAGTAAAAACCTTTCAACGTGTGACGAATTGATGGAGATGATGAAAGTTGAAATTGTCAACGAGTAGATGATTCACCATCGAAATAGAGCCGCCCAGGGACTCCTATTGCCTCAGAGGTAAATTGGTAGAGGACCTACCACTCAGATAGTAAGCCAGCAATGGACTCAGGCTGTCCATGTTATAGCTCCCACCTCGGGGCAAGCGCTAGCAATTGCCACGCTGAACATAGTGCCTACCTTGGCCTATGAAAATGCAGGCCCCATCGCCAATAATCTAACAAAGAACACTGGATAATCTCAACCTCTAGAAATAGAGGACGAGACGGAGCGCCTAGAAATAGGCCCTAGGAGGATCTGTGGCCTTTCTGCACTTTTCATCGCTAATACGGTCATGACACAAGTGATTGTTGAGATGCGAACCGACCCTCAAGCAATCCTTGCAATGCAAGGGATAATCGTTACCAAAATAATACTCTGTGGTGTGCCTCTCCACGAAGAGGAGAAACGAGGCAACACTTACCACGCAATGATAGAAATGATGATAGGGAAAGGCCCCGAAGCGAGCAATGTCCTAAAAGGGATTTAGCTGCTCCCAATGAACACCAGCCCATTCGAGAAATTGACACTATAATTGAAGGACCCCACGTAGGAAGTGAATAAAAAAAATGCTCAGAGAAACTATACCAGAAAGGCTACGAGTCCACCCTGGCAAGTTATAGAGTAAGCCAATCTCCAGGGGGTAGAATTGCGGAGCCTATTACGTTCACCCAGGAAGATGCAGTAGGTATGCATTTCCCACACTGCGATGCCTTGGTGGTTAGAGTTGTGGTAGCCCGCAATGGGCTGAAACGAATGCTGGTGGATAATGGCAGTTCAGTCAACATCGTGTTCAGCTCTACCTTTGATAAGAGGCAGTAGATCATGCGCTAACACCAATGGCTTCGCCCCTCTATAGATTCATAGGGGACAACATGATCCCTAGAGGTAAAATTACCTTGGCTGTTGAAATAGGGGCTCTACCCCAGTTAGCGCACCACTTTATGGAATTTTTAGTTGTTGATCGATGATCTGCCTATCACGAAGTGCTGCGAAGACCAGCCCTAAAAGAATTATGGGCAGTCATTTCTGCATAAAATTCCCAATGGAAAGGAGAATTGCAACTGTCCGGGGTGATCAGATGGGATCTAGGGAATGCTACCTCAATTATCTAAGGAAAGCAGAACCGCGAGTTAACATGGTATTGGAAGCTGAAATGTCAGAGGCCCCTGAAGAAAGGCCACCTCTGACGGTAGATGCTGTCATGGCAGAGGCTAGGCCTGAAATTTCCTTGGAAGAACTGGACCCTAGGACAATTGAATCTGAATCCTAAACCGCCTCGATGGAGGAACTAGAAACATTTCCAGTAGACCCACGAGATGCATTGAAGGTTCTGCAGGTCGGCAGAGAATTGAGAGAAGAGGCTAAGGAAGAATTGAAAGGCTTTCTGTGGAAAGTTGCAGATGTCTTCACGTAGAGGCACGAAGACATGATTGGCATAGACCCTAAAGTCAGCTGCCACCACTTGAAAATTGATCCGAACTGCACCCTATATAGGCAAAAGAAAAGAGCTTTGAATGCCGAAAGGTATGATGCCTTGAAAGAAGAGGTAGAAAAGCTCGTCAACAATGACTTCGTCCGCGAAGCTAACTATCCGAAGTGGATTTCAAATCCTGTTCTTGTAAAGAAGCACAATGGCAAATGGAGGGTCTGTATTGACTTCTCTAACCTGAATTAAGCCTGTCAAAAGGATAGCTTTCCATTTCCACGAATCGACCAGTTAGTGGATTCAACCGCTGGGCACGAACTGCTTAGCTTCATGGACGCCTATTTCGGCTATAATCAAATCCCCATATTCTAAGGCGACGATGAGAGCACCTCCTTCATCACTGATAGAGGAATTTACTACTACAAGGTGATGCCCTTTGGCCTGAAAAACACTAGGGCCACCTATCAGAGGTTAGTCAACAAAATGTTCGCTGATCAGCTCGACAAATCTATGGAAGTTTATATTGATGACATGTTGGTTAAAAGCCTCCAAGCTGGGGAACACATCAAGCACCTGGATAAAACCTTCTAGACGCTGAGAAGGTATTGTATGAAGCTGAACCCTCTTAAATGTACCTTCGGTGTAGCCTCTGGTAAATTCTTGGGTTACATTGTAAATCAGAGGGGAATTGAGGCCAACCCAGAGAAAATAAAGACTCTGATCGAAATGAGATCGCTACAGAAGCCCAAAGAGGTGCAACAACTTACTGGCAGGATAGCCGCACTCAATCGCTTCATCTCAAGGGCCATTGAAAAGTGTCTGCCCTTCTTCAAAATCCTCAAATGAGGAAAAACGTTGCAATGGACCTTGGAATGTGAAGAGACATTTCAAGAGTTGAAAAATTACTTGGGACGCGCACCCCTCCTCAACAAACCAAGGAAAGGAGAACCCTTATTGCTATATTTGGCAGTGGCTAAAGATTATATCAGTTAGTTCTCGTGAGAGAAGAAGAAACACGCCAGTTGCCAATATATTATGTAAGCCGAGCCACCTGCCGAAGCGCGTTATCCAGATATGGAAAAATTGGTTCTGGCATTAGTCACCGCCTCTCGAAAGTTGAGGCCCTATTTCTAGGCCCACAGTATTCATGTTTTAACTAATTTTTTATAAAGGCAAGTCCTGCAAAAGATAGACGCCTCAGGAAGGCTGCTGATGTGGGCCGTTGAGCTTAGTGAGTTTGATATAATATACACACTCCAGACTGCAATCAATGGTCAAGCCCTGGCTGATTTTGTGGCTGAATTCGCTAAGGCTCCAGAAATCGAAGTGAATATGGAGCCAGCAGAGCCCCCACCTAGAATCTCTATGTTGACGGTTCCTCAGAAGAAACAAGCTCCGGAGCGGCGTTGTGCTGGAAAGCCCAGATGGGCATAAGCTGAACTACGCCATTAAGAAGAGCTGCTCACTTCATCCTGCAAGATGATATTCTGTATAAGCGGGGTTTCTCCTCTCACCTCCTCAGATGTATGGGGAGAGAAGAGGTGAATTACATCCTAAGAGAAGTTCATGAAGGCGTTTATGGAAATTACTTCGGAGGACTAGCCTTGGCATACAAAATACTCCGACAGGGATATTATTGGCCAACCTTGAAAAGGGATGCCATTGAGTTTGTGAAAAAATGTGATAAGTGCCAATGCTTCTCCAATGTGCAAAGGCTACCCTCTCAAGAGCTCACCGTTGTAACCAGTCCCTGGCCATTCTCCAAATGGGGCATGGACTTTATTGGCTCCTTGCCCAAGGGAAGAATAAACGCTCGCTTCGCTATAGTTGCAATTGATTACTTCACGAAGTGGGTAGAAGTAGAACCTCTGTCCAAAATTACTGAAGCAAACACTTCCAAGTTCCTATGGAAGAACATCATATGTCGATTCGGCATACCTCATTCATTGGTTTCAGATAATGGCAGACAGTTTGACAACAGGAAGATTCGTGACTTATGCGATGAGCTAGGAATTAGGAAGCATTTCTCTTCGCCCCATCATCCCCAGGCGAATGGCCAAGTTGAGACAGTCAACAAGACCATAAATCTCACCCTTAAAAGAAAGGTGGACGCCTCCAAAAAAGCTTGGGTGGATGAGCTCCCCCAGGTCCTCTGGGCCATCGGAACTACTTGTAAAATAGCCACTGGGAAAACTCCGTTTTCCATAACTTACGGAGCTGAGGCTATGAGCCTTGTAGAGGTTGGTATTCCTTCTCCTCACCGTATACACTTCAACGGGATAACAAATAATGAACTGAGGAAATTGGAGCTAGATTTTCTTGAAGAAAAAATGGATGATTCTCAGGTCAAACTCGCTTCCTACCAACGTAAGATAATGCGTTATTACAATATCAAAGTGAAGAAGAGGATGTTCCGCATCGGCGATCTGGTGCAAGGTTTTCCCCTCAACCAAAGACCCCATCACAGGGACTTTGGAGCCCACTTGGGAGGGACCGTACAGGATAGTTCGGGAGATCCGACCCGAAACTTATACCATGGAAGACTTGGAAGGAAGGGCGATACCTCACCCTTGGAATATTGAACATCTAAGAAAATACTACCAGTAGGGAGCATGTAACCTTGTAAATATTGCTATCAAATAAATGAAATGTTTTCTGCCTCACTTCGTTCTTGCACCAACAAACTTAAAGCATCATTGCCGAGGTACAAGCTCCCCCCAAGAAGCCACCTCCAAGAAAATCTGTGTAATCCAAGGCGGTGGAAGTGCCACCTTTGATGAAGCAGAAGCACACAAACTTAAAGCAACCTTGCCGAGGTGCAAGCTCCCCCCATCCCAAAGAGTCATCCCCAAGGAAATCTCTGTAATCCAAGGCAATGCGGGTGCCACCTTTGATGAAGCAGAAGCGCACAAACTTAAAACAGCCTTGCTGAGGTGCAAGCTCCCCCCAAGGAAGAAAATCCGTATAATCCAAGGCAGTGAAAGTGCCACCTTTGATGAAGCAGAAGCGCACAAACTTAAAGCAACCTTGTTGAGGTGCAAGCTCCCCCCACGGAGTCACCCCAAGGAAATGCAGATGCGATATTACTTGTCCCATTTTATTAAATGGTTGAACAATTCTGATGCGATATTACTTGTCCCATTTTATCAAATGGTTGAACAATGCAAATATGATATTACTTGTCCCATTTTATTAAATGGTTGAACAATGGATATGCGATATTACTTATCCCATTTTATTAAATGGTTGAACAATAAAGATGCGATATTACTTGTCCCATTTTATTAAAAGGTTNGAAGAAAATCCGTATAATCCAAGGCAGTGAAAGTGCCACCTTTGATGAAGCAGAAGCGCACAAACTTAAAGCAACCTTGTTGAGGTGCAAGCTCCCCCCACGGAGTCACCCCAAGGAAATGCAGATGCGATATTACTTGTCCCATTTTATTAAATGGTTGAACAATTCTGATGCGATATTACTTGTCCCATTTTATCAAATGGTTGAACAATGCAAATATGATATTACTTGTCCCATTTTATTAAATGGTTGAACAATGGATATGCGATATTACTTATCCCATTTTATTAAATGGTTGAACAATGTCGATGCGATATTATTTGTCCCATTTTATTAAATGGTTGAACAATATCGATGCGATGTTACTTGTTCCATTTTATTAAGAGGTTAAGATGAGTCACTGCAATTACGATCTACTACTACTACTCAACCAAAGTAATGTTAGAAAAAGTGATTGCCTATGCAACAAAAATAACATAAACTGAAGCGATAACATTTGGAAGAAAATGAACTTCATTAGATTGCAAGAATAGACTGAAGCCATTACAAAAGGAAGAAACGAATATTACAAAATAACTAATCTACGTGAACCATGTCTTTTGCTTTTTCCTGAGGGGCCTCCTTCTCTTCATCATCTCACTCTCCAGCCACTGGGCGACCCCTAGTAGGGCCACCAAACTCTTCTTTCAAGAAGTTGATGTCCAGATCGAGATGCCTCTTATGTAGACGCGACATCATCTTCATGGCGGGCCAGGACGCCCAGTAGTTGGCAAAGTCATCATATTCCAGCATGGTGTGAAAATTGTCTTTATAATCTTGCACCGCCTCATAGGCTGTCTTCACATCTGCCTTGAGGGAGTCAATCTCTTCTTTTTTAACCTCAGTAAGCTTTTTCAGCTCGCCTTTCTCCCTATTCGCCTCTGCCAAAGCCTCTGAAGCTATCTTTTGATGTTCGTTGGCATCATCGATCCTTTTAGTTAGATCTGCCACTTGGGAGACGGACTCATGCAGCTTGTTCTTCAAACGGTTGACTTGAATCTCTACCGTGTCTAGCTTCAAAGTAGCTGTTATCCACCTCTCCTCGGCCTCTTTTTTGGCCTTAGCCACTTAGGCCACCCAAGTTCCCGCGGCTTTCAACTTCTTCTCCAGTTCATCAGTTCTTTTGCGGAGGCCTCAGACCAGATCCTCCGTCGTGGCACCCATACTCAGTGCCCTGGCTGCACATGCATTGTTGGCAGCTAGCAAGTCCTCAATCTCACACGAAGAGGCGTGATTGGCCCAGTCTTCGGTCCAAAATTTGCTGTAGATCCGAGCAGCGGAGGCTGTCTCTAGAGGAAGCATCTCCAAAACTGCCTCGGGGAAGTCCTCTTCTTTACTCCCCAAGAAGTTAGCAACCGTGCTTCGAGTCGGAGCATTAGCATGCCTCTTCTGCCTTTTCCTTGTTGGATCCCCGGCAAAATAGGCAGTTCTTGGCACGATGGCCTGGGAAACAGATGGAGCGGCCACAGTGACTCTGACATTGGTAGAGGAAAATGGACTGCGATAGCTTGGATAGAAGTGGAGGCCCCAGATGAACCAACCTGTCTTTCCTCCTCGGCACGAGGGAGGCTCCTTCCTCTATCACGTTTTCCTCAGCAGGTTGTTGGCTAGCCTTGCTAAGAGAAAGCAAACGCTACGAGTACTTCTTGTAAGCAGCCAAGCTGGTTTTTAATATTTTGGCGTCCGCCACGCTCCGGTGGATGGTACGAGGTCGGGCTTCGGTGGCCATTTGTTTTCGAAGTCCTCTGCAAAAGAAAGAGAAAAATCATCAGAAGTATTCACAGCAAGGAAAAGTAGTAAGGAAGAATCAAAGTGTTGGTTACCCTGGTTTGAAATCAATCCGTGCATAACGAAGTCACGATTCTTGTCGATAATCTCCTTGTAGTTCATCTCCGACAGAGGCGTTTGGTATATCTAGCTGATGATATCCCAATCCTCATCGGATATCTCACACTTCAGAAGGGAACCTATAAGGAACAAAAATATTAAATTATGAGCAAAATTGTTTAAGTAAAATCAGCTCGGTGTAGCTATTTACTGTAAGTGAAGTAGGTGGTGGGAATAGTCGAAGGCTCCATAGGATCATCCTCCACGGTATCCTACCGACCAGAAGCCCAGAACCATGAACTTTTCCAGCCCTTAACTGAAGAAGGCGCCTCATGCAGAAACGGAGAATGAGACCCCAAAAGAGCCAGGTAGTACCAGCCTCAGCTCTCTCTCTCTCTCCCCCTCCGACGATAGATTTTGGAAATAAAAGGGAGTGGAACACGCTAAAAGGCATATCCACTCCGATGCTAGCCCGACGCCACAACATCCATGTCCCAACCATTTGGGACCACGAGTTAGGATTAAATTGGGTCGGGGACAATCCATAGGACCTAAGTACTAAACAGAAGAAGGGATGAAACGGCAGTCTCAGTCCGGCCCGAAGCAAATGATCACTTACCTCCACGTATCCCGGCCTAGGGTAGCAGGCCCTTTCATGGGGTTCGGGTAGGATGAATTGGATGTTATGGGGGACCCTACATATTGTCCTACACCTCTCCATTTCTTCCGGAGTGATTTTGGAATGGTATTTTGATGCCCCCACTGAATGGAAGTATCGGAGGAGGCAAGTCGTCTCCAAATATTTTTCTCAGCCACAATGGCCCTACTCAGCTCGTCCGGTGATACAACTAGGGGTTCTCTTAGGGAAAGACTCTCCTTACCTCGCCCCTCTTCGCTCCCCCTCACGACAATCCTCTCACTTGCCATTTCAGATTCTTGAAGGTTTTCAAAGAAAAAGATGAAGATGAAGAAAACGGTCGTTACCTAGTCCAACGTAGGAAAACTTCGCTTGTCGGAGTTTGCAAAACGACAGTCAAAAATCTGGGTGATCGTCGGAAAAGAAAGCAAAGAGACAGATTAGCAAGGATTTCTTCAGTACTATGGAGATTTTTGCAAAGTAAAAGTTTCAAAATGAAGGGAATGGGCCTTTTATAGGCATCCCAGGGTTCGCCCCAACCATTGGATCAACTCCAATCACATTTGGACCATCTGAATCTAAGACCTCAAGATCACCGTTAAACCCAAAAGTCACCAAGATGAACGGTCCTGATGAAGCAGTGAAATTCACGCACGACCCAAATGTGTTGCCCAGAGAAATGTGGAGCCGTCGCCGTCATTACCATTTATGGCAAATGAGGCGTGTCTTGGAAGAATCAGACACTCCTTATACGTGTCTTAGGAAGACGCGAAAGCTTTCAAATCATTGGTACAAAATCCAAAGCTATCTCTTCAGAACCATCGCTTCGACCGCAATAGAATCTCATGTGCAACAACTCCCCCAGAGTTGCCAACTCCTATCGCTTCAGCGCAACAGCTTCGCATTGCAACAGCTCTCCACAAGAGTTGTCAACCCATATCACTTCAGCCAGAACAAAATTTGATGTTGCAAACAACTTTCCACAGAGTTGCCAACTCCTTTCGCTTCTGCCGCAACAGCTTAGTGTTGCAACAGCTCTCCTAAGAGTTGCCAACACCTATCGCTTCGGCCACCGCAGAATCTCATGTTGCGACAACTCCCCCCAAAGTTGCCAACTCATATCGCTTCGACCACAACAGCTTCGCATTGCAACAACTCTCTACAAGAGTTGTCAACCCATATCACTTCGGCCAGAGCAGAACTTGATGTTGCAACGACTCCCCCCAGAGTTGCCAACCCTACCGCTTTGGTAATACCACAACTTCGCTTCATATCACTATTTTATAAAGTCACCGCCGCTCCATCCGCCTAGCGTCAGCCCCTCCTCCCCATGCGTCCCAACAAACTACTTTTAAAAAGTCTTTGTATTATATGAATATCCATATATGGATTTGCGGAACTATTGTTATGGGCCTAAGTTAGGCCCGCCACCTCACCTATCGCGGGTCAGTAGGGGTGGCCCATACGCACCACATGGTAGTCGAGGCGATTACGCATGGGATGAGCTGGCTGCATAAACCGAAAAGACTACACCAGAGACAAACTAGACAGATACTAACAAAGGAACCGAACTCATCTGCAATGTACCACGAATGCAAAAGCTCGTACTCCACTTCTACGACTCCACTCCTGCCTCGCCTTATCCCAACGAAGATCTCTTATACAAAGATCTTTCCAAAGTCAAATCACCAACTGACAAGATGTGTGGCAGGACCCAAACGGTCAAATCAGTCAGAGACATTCAATGCCAGCCAACCTATGGAAAGACCGATTGACACCTATGATAGGACAAGCCGTGATGATCTAATAACACGTGTCTCCTCATTTGACGGCCCTCCTCTTTCCATCATTGGTATAAATACACCCTATTTATGCCTAGAGAAGGTATGTTGAATCCCATTCTCTCCAAAAAAAAATAGTAAACTTGAGTAACATTTCTCTCCCTCATACCTTAGCACTTTTACCATTATACGTTTCTATCAACCGTTTTCCCGGTGAGTGTTCCACCGCTGGTGAACTATTTTCCGGTTGAAACAAAAACTGACTTGATCGTCGGAGTACTCGCGGCTGTTCTCAACCCCTCCGGGAAAGGCTACGGGTGATTGACGTCGTGCTACATGTGCATGAAAGAGTTGACTTGAAGATTTTTTCTGTTGGCCACGTTGGAACCATTTTTCGAGGTCAACAAGAACTATGATTCATATTCCCACTTTTTTCTCCTCCGCATTCAAAAAACACCATCACATCTCCCTAAGAAACACCCTACTGGAACCTATATATATATTTATTTAATTTGTTTTTTTCAATTTTCTCTTTTTTGTACACAACCTATACTTGCCTAAATGTAACGACAATCTTTTGAGTTGAGGACTGTGATTCGTATTCCCACTTTTTCCTTCGCCCCAGTTCAAAAACACCATCACATCTCCCTAATGGAACCTATATATACAATCTTGGTCTCCTGCGTGCCAAGCGCAGGGCTATCTTGCGGGCAGGAGACCAATTTTCCTCGTGTGTCACACTGAATCCCTTCTTTTTTTTTAACCTTTTTATTTTATCTGTCAACCTAAAACCTTTTTTATTATTATTATTTTTAAAGCTTAAGGGCATGTTTGACGCCCGGTTAGGTCGCGGGGGTCGAGGGGGCAACGCCCCTCGTGGGGGTTCGGGGACAACGCCACCAACGGGGATCGACCTGCCCGCTCGTGGAGGCTTTTTTAATTTTTTTTTTCAAACGGACAATTTTTTGACTTAACATAAACATTTTTTTTTCTCAAGCGGACAATTAAAATGAATA
>CAIGRH010250909.1:0-11149 GCA_903798295.1 Fraxinus nigra | reverse complement strand
CATGTGAGTGAAATTCAAAATTCTATATCATACATTCATATTTCGAGAATACTAAATTTTTTTTTCCCCTTTCACTTCCATAGTTCCATTTCATTGTATAGATTTATGATTTCTTCAAGTATCGAAGTTTCCCCACGCCCATTCTTTTGGATGGTAACCATAGAATCCAACTCTATGTAGAGGTGGTAATGACAATGACCTCTAGTGAAGGAGAGTTAAAGGCTTGTCAAAACAGACGAGTATAATTTGTATAAAATCTTGAGCCAAAACTTTTGTTGTTTGCATAAAAACTCCACAAGAAAATGCGACATATAATTGCCCATGAGANATGTGAGTGAAATTCAAAATTCTATATCATACATTCATATTTCGAGAATACTAAATTTTTTTTTCCCCTTTCACTTCCATAGTTCCATTTCATTGTATAGATTTATGATTTCTTCAAGTATCGAAGTTTCCCCACGCCCATTCTTTTGGATGGTAACCATAGAATCCAACTCTATGTAGAGGTGGTAATGACAATGACCTCTAGTGAAGGAGAGTTAAAGGCTTGTCAAAACAGACGAGTATAATTTGTATAAAATCTTGAGCCAAAACTTTTGTTGTTTGCATAAAAACTCCACAAGAAAATGCGACATATAATTGCCCATGAGATAACACACGTTCAGGAAGGAATAGTCCAACAGTAGGCACTGTTTGTCCTTGAGCTTTGTTAATAGTCATTAAAAAGCATAGATGAATTGAAAATTGATATGTTTCATTATTTGTTGGAGTTAATAGGATGCATGGAAGGAAAAATTGTTTTATAGCATGTTGTCCAATAATTATTTTTGCATTGATAACATGTTTCTTTAAATCAAAACAAATCATTTTTGTTCCATTGCAAAGATCGTTGTATGTGTTCAAATTTCTCAAAAGCAATACTGGACAATTTCTTTTCACAATTAAGTTATGTGGCGGGATACCATTTGACAACAACGTATTTAGGAGCTCCTCTTGATAAAATTTATTTATATCATCTATTGCTTCGTTCAAATTGACACACTCTTCACTTTTTTTTTCGAGAAATAACATAATTAGATTGTCATTAAGGTAATCAACATACTCATTTTTGGTTGGAAGAATTTCACATCGTGTCATATAATCAGAAGAAGATGCATATACATTAAAATTGGAAACATTGTATTGATTAAGGGTAACTCCGAAAGTTCAGTATCGTCACATGCTATAACTATCTTATTTGATAGGTTGATAAAAGTCGTCCTCTATATAAGGTTCTGTTCCATTATCAATTTTGATCAAGTATTATACAAATCGATTGCCCGATATTATTTGAAAAATCTTAACCATATAAATAATATTTTTTAAAATAAATTTTATATATTAACATTAATGGACGTAATAAAACACGTTAGTTCATGTTAATTATATATGTAGTATTAATATAATTTATTTTAATTGTATGTAATAGTGTTTTTATTAATTGTGTACTAATAATTAGTATTAATTTTCTTTAGTGGAAATTACTTGGCTTAATTTTTTAAAGTGAAATTAATTATTAATTATCTTATTTAGATGAAATAAAACGAATCATTTGGTATTCCGTAAATAACCTTTGATATTTTGTAGTGAATTATGTTTGTAGTATTATTATAATTTCTGTAATAATGTTTTTATTTATTGTGTATTAATAATTAGTAATAATCATGTTTAGTGGAAATTAATTGAATTAATTTTTGAAAGCAATAAAAATTATTAATTATCATACTTTAGAGGAAAGAAATTGAAACATTTGGTATATTCACGCGATGCCAATCAAGACAATTTTTAAATAAGAGTAAATAATAAATAGAATTATTCTGCTCTTACAGAGGGTCGGTTCACAGATGTGTTACCGACCCTCACAATGAGGTGGGTCCCGAGCCGATCCAACCGATTAAAAAATTGTTTGAATTTTTTCCCGCCCCTCCCATGTGTGTATATGTAAGATGTCTGTAAAAAAAAATGTCTGTAAGTGTAGCAAGATTCTAATAAATATAACATATTAATGCAACATTTCAATTTTTTTTTCCTTTTTGCAAACTATGAGGGTATATTGGATATATATGTAAATATGTTAAAAGTAAAAGTGGTATTCAGAAATTTCTCTTCAATCCCCGCTTTTAATATATTGTAGATAACTACTATCCATCGGCTAATGTCCTTCCCAAGGACACACTAATTAAAATGAAAAATCACTTTCAATTATGCCATATTTCATAATTCTACATGTATAATTACAACATATAATTGTGATGTTTTATTAAATTACTGCAATTAATTGATGATTCGTCACATTTTGTACCATCCATTTATAATTTATTCGAGTAAATTGTTTTTTGATTGAACCGATCATTTCAATCCAATCCAATCCGATTTTCGTAACATTGGTTTCGACTATGTTATAAATCTACCCAAAATAAAATAAATTACATATTTTATTGTTATTTTTCTGAAAAGCCAAAACAGAAAGTGAAAAGGCAAAGGTAAGGAGGGAATTCCATTTCAATTTTCCTACTTTAGGTTCTAGAAATCCGTGTCAAATCAACTCATTTACCATCTATACACATATTTCACACTTATATGTATCGAGAATCTGTATACGCGCAGTTAAATGTGGAAAAAAAAGAAAAAGAAAAAAGAGAGTTGGGTATGCTGAAAGAGAAAGAGAGAGCGGTGGGAGGAGTGGTGTGGGACCCGTGTGTAATCAGAGCGAGAGGTGGTGGGGATTGGGGTATTGAAGAAGACTTCAACATCACGACAGTGAAGGATTGAGAGTAAAAGCCAGCTTGCAATGAGGCAAGAGTCTCACCTACCATTTTCTTTCTTTTTAGCCTCTCTCTAATTCTCAAATTCATACGCCATTTTTGGTTGCTTTCGACTCTTTTTCCCCTCTTACTCCTTCATATTATTTCACATATATATATATATATATACATATAACATATACGTAATGGAGGAATAGTATAGGAAGTCTTGATTTGGATTGTGTTTTGTTTCAGAGTTTTGCCTTGAAAGTTGTGCCCTATAAGGAGAGATTGTGTACCTGCTACTGTTGTTGGAGCTTTTGGGCGGGAATTTTTTGGGGTTTTAACTACAGGTTTGTCTCTATATTTCTTTAATTTTCTCTCTCTCACAATTCAAAAAAGAGCTTGTTTTCTTTGAATTGCACGGGTTTATCATAAAAAAACTGGGTCTTTCTTCTTCGTTTATTCTGGATTTCTCATTCCAAGATACCTAATTTTTGGGTCCTTTGCATCTTGCAAAATTTTGGGCATTTCTGCTCGAGGAAAGAGATAGCTGAAAACGAGGGTAAAGTTGGAGTTTTTTTGCCGTATTCTCTATGAAATGAGCAAAAAACGTGCTGAATTTGAGCCGGAGTTTTGTTTTCTGTTTCTCAGTCTGTGAAATGTGAGAATTTACCATTCTTGTTAGAGAAAAAATGGGAAAGTTCGTGTCTTTATGGCCTTCTTTTCTTTCAAATTAACCCAAAAGGGAGTAAATTTACAAAATCGAGTCACAAAATGTAATCTTTCGTTACCATGTTTTTCTGCAACTTGCCATTTCTAGAATATTGCATTGTTCTGAAGTTTTACTTATGTAGCTAAACATTTTAAGGGATTTGATATTTTCTTGCAAGTTTTCATGTTTACTATTTTTACCCCATCTGCTGCTGGAAAATTACTGCAAATTTTCAAGTTTTGAGGCCATCTGCATTTGGTTCTTGAAGTATTTTCCCTTGCCAACAAACAAACTTCAAGGTTTCCAGCGTGTTTTTCATGAAATTGTGTCGGTAGACTATACAATACGAATACAATTATAAAAATAGTGTTCGCGAATTCTAACTTTAAGCCTTTTTGTTCACATTTGCTTCAAATCTCACTACCAATTGAAGTTATTTTTTCTTTCAGTTGTTTCATTTTTTTAATAAGAAATTTTGAATCTCAGAAGGAAGTAGTCTAAATTTAGCTTACACGGTGCAAGATTCCAAAATTGCTTTAACAAAATTGTCAGCCTTTTCTGCTAACATGCGCCACGCATACGCTCTGAGCTGGCTAGCATTGTTATCAGCCAACTTTCTAGTGGCCCCCTTCTCCCCCTCTTGCGCACGCTAGCATCAAACACCATTCTAGAGATTCTTATTTATCCATTCGTTCGTTATCTATTTGTATGCAATGTTAATATGCTGGCATATAGTATTATCTTAACTGTATATATATATTTTTTAATTACAGGAAAAGTTTTGTAGAACTATAAGAGTGATGGGGCCTAATTTCATGGATGAAATTGACTGTGGAAACTTCTTTGATCAAATTGATGACTTGATTGAGTTCCCCTCTGAAAATGAGTGTGCTGGTGGTGGCCTTGTTGGTAATGGTGATATCAAGGATTTTCCGAGCATTTGGGATGATGCGTTGCCAGATGCTGATCCCCTTTTCTCTGGCAGCACTAGCAATGCTGCCTCCGACCTCTCGACTGAGCTCGCTGTTCCGGTGAGCATCAATATGTTATACTCAATTGCTATATATATATATATATATATTCAAAATTTCAAATTTATGTTCAATAAATGCTGATTGTTTCTTTTGTTGTGTTCCCCCAGTATGAAGACATTGTTCAGCTAGAATGGCTTTCGACATTTGTGGAGGATTCCTTCTCGGGTGGAGGGTCGACTTTTGGAAAAGAAAACACGGGCGTAAACACAGAGCCATCACATAACCAATTCCAATCATCGAGTCCCATTTCTGTACTTGAGAGCAGCAGTAGCAGCAGCAGCTCCTGCACTGGAGGGAAGACTATGCCTCTCAGTCCGAGTCACCGGGGTCCACAACGTGCTCGAAGCAAGCGTCCTCGTCCAGCAACTTTCAATCCCCGAACTGCTATCCAACTCATATCCCCTCCGTTCTCCTCCATCGAGACTCCCCAGCCATTTGTTACTCCTGGAGTTTCCTCTGAAGTTGAGAACTTTGCAGAGTCTCAACCAATGAAGAAGATCCCCAAACCGGTTTATGGAGTTGAAAAAAAGAAGAAGAAAATCAAATTGTACATTCCACCCGAGTCGAATCAGACTCCCCCTACACAAGCAGTTAGGAAATGCTTGCACTGTGAGATAACGAAGACTCCCCAATGGAGGGCCGGCCCAATGGGGCCGAAAACTCTTTGCAATGCATGTGGCGTCCGCTACAAGTCAGGCCGATTGTTCCCTGAATATCGCCCCGCTGCTAGTCCTACATTCAGTCCGACTTTGCACTCGAATTCTCACAAGAAAGTCGTCGAAATGAGAAGCAAGATCGGAGAACGTTCTGTAGCAAACACCCCAACTGCCACTAAACCGGAGTTCACCCCAGAAGCTTCACCAGTATGCATGTGATGAAACCATTCCTCGTTGCCATTCTATAGCAGGTTCTTTCATTTGTTTGTTCATTATTGGTTCTTTGTACAGTGATGCAATGAGGGTCAGGAGCTCTAGTTTACAATATTTAGCTAAGTAGAGAGAAGGAATGAGATATGATCAGAGAATCAGAAAAGGTTAGAGATTAAGATGGAGTTTAGGGGGGGGTCAGTGCTTAGTTTTTAGACTTGTTTAGGTCAATATTATAGCTTTGTGGTCAGCGTTCTTCCATTTCCCACTTTTGGGAATTCTTTTTGCAGTTAAATTTGTTGTAGGAATTTCTTAAATTAGTAATGAGTTTGAATCATGTCTTAAACTCTTGCCTATTTTCCATTTCTATTCAAGTAACTCTTGGATGGTTGCCTCTTGTTATTTGATTGCTTGGTATTCTTCTATCGATGTAAGAGCATTATTTTCCATATTTTTTAACCATACATTCTCTAGAAAATTATTATTCAAAACATCATTTGTTTTTTCTCAATAATGACCATCAAATAAGGGCTGTGTTATATTTCCGAGACATTTTTGGTTCCCCACGGACATACTATCAACATTAGGTCGAGATAAATTAATTTTTATTAATCAATAAACTTGTCCTGAATGACATTTTCATCCAAAAATGGTGTTATAACATGATATAAAATGAAGAACAAATATTTGTGTCAATTTTGTATTTGTTTTGTTTTTCTTATTAAAAAATATACTTTTTAAATAATTTTTTTTGCTCTTTCTTCATAAAATTTTTAGATAGAAATCGTAATTAGAGATAATATGTACTAATTAATGAAAAATTGAGAATATAAATGCATGAAAAAAATTTGGAACATAAGTAAACATTAGGACGTTTCATGCAACTAAAATGTAATTCACCTATAAAAATAATACGATGTGAATATAATTACTCTAAATTTTTAACTCAATGGTTGAACCAATACTCCGATGACCCATGGTTTGTTGGGACAAAGACACGTTCCTTTCACTCTACTTGATAGAAATTAAAATTCATATTTTAATTTAAATCAAAGTCAACAGCTAATTTTAATCATAATATTTTATGAGATCTACAACATTTTATCTATATATTTCATCAATTTTTTTAAATGTATTAAAAATATAATTTTAATCTACCTCAAACACCGGGTGAAACAATATTTGACGTGGGCTTTTCCCATCACACTGCCATATCATAGGCCTCAAAATGATGGCCGACGCTGGTATTCTGGTGGACGCTTGTCACCCCTTGAAAAGCCCAACATTATGTTGAGAAGCCCTAACATTCTAGTGGCATTTAATTCACTAAAATGTTACCACCACATTTACAAATGGAAAACAATGAAAAAAAAAAAAGACGCCACATTGCATTGCACAATCAAAAACTGCGAATCATACAAATATTTTACTAGCATTCTCACCCAACCGCAGCATTGATTCAACAAAAAATGTGGTTCTTCACCGACAGCTTTGTGCAACGAACACATAGAAAAAAGGGCAAACAAAAAAAAGGTGGGCTCTACCTCCGCGTGGTCCCTCCACGTGCACGAATTGAAAGGTGGGCTTTACCTCCGCGTGGTCCCTCCACGTGTTCGAATTTAAATCTCCTTGAGATGTGGTGCTGTGTAGGCTGTTCCGACGGATTCTTTTGTGGACAGTTGGCTGATTTTCCAGATTATGAGTGAGATGATCTGATTTTCACGTCTGAAATTTCTGAAATAATTGACCCTAAAGTTACTTTGGCCGACATGTAACATTTTAAACCGTCGTTATTTGCCACATTGGTTTTTTGTGCCCCAAGTCGCAATGAATGAAATGGAACCCGATCGATGATGGATGAAATGTAACGTTTCAAAGATGAGTGACTATTGAGAAGCAATTTAAAGTTGGTGACTAACCCATGACAGTAGACAAAGTTGATTGATTGTTGAAACATTTTACTTATTTTTCGTGGTCGACAATCTTCGTACTATCCATATTTTCACCACTATATCTCACTTTCTTTTCAACCTCAATTTTTATGTGGGATGAGTTAGCAAAACATTTAATAGGTAGGAGTTAACAAGTCACATCAAATTTTCATCCTCATATGTGAATCACTTGAAACGGCATCCATCCGATAAGTAATGGAAAATGGTGGATCAAGAAGTTTTAAGTTTAGTGAGCAAGTCGTGACGTGCAAAATTCGGTGGCTAATGAACTCTATTTACTTGTAAACAATTTAACTTATAAGCGAATAGTTGCCAAATATGCCTATCAGGCTAAAAGTAAAACGTCTCTCCTGGCCGCTTCCTCCTTTACGCGCGCACACAGCCCTCATCAGTTTAGGGTTTAGCGAAATCCGATATTCTGCAGAATGGAAGATAAAGAGCAGAAACAGAACCCTGAGTCCAAGGAGAAAATCATTCAATTTTTTTCAGACTTCATGACAAGGTTAAATTCTAAATTTTTAAATATTATTGTACAATTAATTTATATCATTTGCTCTTTATTCGGTTGGTGCGTCGTTTATGTGCCTTTTACGACTACACCTTATGCCGGCACTTCCGTTACAGGATTACAATGTTTGAAGAACTGGTAGATGTCGGAAGCAAATTACTCGTTGGCTTTCAGCAAGCACTCGGTGAGTGTATTTTGCGTGTTTTTCTACTTCGCTGATTTGGGATGCAAGAATTATATTGCATGTTTGGCTGAACTTAAATAGTCTGCTTTCGAGTGAATTACTTATAAGTAAATAAGTTTCTAAATAAATAATTTTTTATTGGTTAATATTGAGACTTGAGAGCAAGCAAGCCACTTATTTGACAGCATGTCAAGTGTTAATTTCAAAATAAGTAACATATCCAAATTCCAAAAATTAAAAGTAACTTTTTTACTTATGTTTAAGCTTGACCAAAGATGCTCTAACTTTTAGACAAGTTCGATGACATGGAAATGGGGTCTTGGAATTGGAATTCGAAATTATGGATTCAGATTTGAATTGTTTTTTTCTACTAGGCCGATTTTGGGCCACCATTCGTGTAACATTGGATGCAATGTCTAGTCTTCTGCGAGAGCTTAATAATTTTTCCCTTATAATTATGCAGGGTTTTTAGGTAGGCCTCGAATTGATAAGATTTCTGAATTGGCGATGCGCATTATCAAAGCTCAAGAGACTAAAAGGCTTAATTCCTATGTTGAGGCTGGATGTGTGAAAACTGATGGCAGTATTCAAAATTTAAACAAGTGTAAGTGTCTTTATCACTTCAACAGTTCAAGTCTTCACTTTTGTACTTCTTAGACAATAATACATTCTTTATGAAATGCCACTGATTTTCTGTATTCATAACATTTTGATCTGTGGATTTCTCCACCATCATTGTGTGAGTGAATAGCATTATGTGGTTTATAACATTTTTAATATCAGGGAGATAAAAACAACCTTTTCCACAACATAGTTATTTATCGACATTTATCCACAACATAGTTATTTACTGACATTTATTTTACCAACAAAGTTATATTGTTTATGATTTATATTCTGCACACCTATAGTAAATATGAAAACATAACGTGCCCAGTTCTTCTGATTTGTTCCAATGGCACCTTGAGAAACTTTTTTATGAATTTGATTGAGATAACATTTCGCTCCTATAAAACAATAAAATTATCTCCCTAATAAAATAAAATAAAAATAGAAAAGGAAAAAATTGTAAAAAGTTTAAAAATAAAAAGCAACCCCACATCACCACCGGTAAATTCTGTGAAGAAGACGATGATGGCCACTGGCAATGAAGTTTCCAGCCACCAGAAATACACGAGCCCTAAGAATTTTCATTATTATCAGCAATTCAGCAGCACTGCAAATAGACTCCTTGCCACCCCTGGATTGTTCATAAAATTTTAACAAATGGGTGTTGTATGTTGTTATAGAGAAGGGCTTGGTTTGAAAAGTACAATTATATCTTGCCTGTATGTCTGTCAAGCAGTGATTGTTCTGGTTTCCTATTCTGTGTCTGACACTTAAGTGATGAGAACATTCTTTTCCTCTGTGTTTGATAGAGGGTAATGGGAAAAGTCATTAGTTTTATCCAACTGGAGAGACACTTTTTAAGGTTTCAATTGATTGATGAAAGACGAAGCAAAAAAATTCTTTAATGCTCTTAGAATATTGTAGGACAAATTCTTTCTTCCTTTTTAAGTGAACTTAACTGGTAAGCAAAAGCAAAAATTGTGAAATAAAATGTTCCTCTGTTTGGTCACATGAAAAAACGTATGTAAAGAACTACAAAAATCTAGTTTTCTGCATTATTAATTTCTGTAATCTTTTTATTATAATTTTTACTGTGGTAGAAACAATGCAGTCAATGTTACTTCCTTCGCTAATCTTGTTTACAGATTGCACTGAACTGTATACATTCATGTATTCTATATGCATTCTGTTATTCTGCTTCTTTGCTCGGCAGCACGTGACCAGTTGTTCAGTGATGTAATCAGAAACTGTTATGATCATATAAATGCTGTTGTTACTTTACGGCTTTCCTATTTTCCTTGTAGATCAGGGTTACATTATTTCAAAATTACTTAAAACTTGAGTCTTACTGGTCTCAATCTAATTTTGATTCCTTTATAAACTAATGGATATGCATGCAGAAGTGAATACCTGCCATCTTGGACTTCAAGACCATATAAATAAAGGTATATTTCTCTTTCATGACTGTTATTCATTTGGACTCTATTATGATATAGTGAGTCTGGTTAAATTCTTGGATACTACTATGTTTCTGCTATATTCTATACATTTTATGAGTAGATCCAAAGTAAGTTTTTTAGTATCTCCACATATCAGTGCCAACTCCAGCTGTATCAATTGCTGCCTGGCAAACTTTCGCGTTAGTTTCTGATATCAATAGTTTTTGCATCTAAGACCTCATTCTATGAATGTAGGCTTCATCGCCCTTATTATTCTGAGATTATATTGCTTGCCAGTTGCCAGTTGCCGTCTTTTCTCGCTTTTAATCTTCCTTTTTATCAAAATTTATTTTCCATCGTAGTTAGTTGAATGATTAATATTTAATGAGTTATTAATCTCTAATAATTCATAAAACATTATAGGAATTGACTGCATTCCGTGCCGCAAAAACTAATAATTGTTATGCCCAGTAGGTAATATTGATATCCCAATAAATTTGGTGTTAGCTACATGAATTCTTCTTCTCTGCTCCAGTCGGTTTATTGATTGATCCAGTGGAAGATCTATATCCTTGCATGCTTTACGACTACAATAGGCAATGCTAGTTTAGGTCTACCCCTCCCTCTCATAGCAAAATATCATTACGGCATCGTTTACCAAAATAAATATAAATATTCTTTGTTATGTGAGATAGTTATATTACTTGCATATACGAACGTGATATCATCAATCACGATCAGAAATAGAAGATACCATGTAGCACATTTAAGAAGGAAGTTTATTATATTCTCGGCGTGTAATAACTGCCACATTTTCATTATAATAATTTGAAATTGCTGAATCACTTTGTTTTTGTTGCTGTTGAATTGGAACATAGTTCTTTTCTTTTCCTTCACCTTCTTGTTTTCTTTCCACCAACTGATGATAATCTATCTGGCAAGTAAAATGCCATGAATCTTAATTGCCATAGTAGATGCTAAATTTTTTCTCAACAAATATATGCATCTGCCTGAAAGTAGATGTTCATTCCAGTGTTCCATTTTTTTTTTTTTTTT
>CAIGRH010250867.1:0-13688 GCA_903798295.1 Fraxinus nigra | reverse complement strand
AAGCAGGAATATTGTTATCCATTTCACTGTTTGACTAGGTAGCAGTATGCCAGCATCATATGATATGAATTTTAGTGATGCATATAAGAAAGAAAAATGCTGGAAACATTCTGGATGCTATCACATTATATTTTCTGGGAACTGATGATGAACACCATGAACTTGTAACCTCACCCTTGCTCTAATCCATGTTGTTTGTTCTACAATGACAGGGAATGCATTTGGATCCAAGTATCTACTTAATGGATGATGAAAATAAATTATCAGCAGCCTTGCCATCAATGGATAGAGAGAAGTCTTTGGTGAATGATAAAAATGGAACGGTAGTTGAGAATGATTCTAGTACTGAATGTGGTAATCAAGGCAAGAGCGATTCCGGTCATCAGGAAGGGAGATCAGGGGAATTGGTATCTGACATAGATAGAGTTGCTGATGATCTGAAATCTTTGGATATAGGTAGTGGTCTACCTGAGAATAAAGGTGAAAACTTTTGTTCTTTTCTGTGCTAAACACTGTTCTTTAGTTCTGGCATAAGGCAGTTGTGTACTATGTTTTCTTTACAGGAACTTTTATGGCTGGATAAATCTTCGTTTCTAACTTTTTACTAATCCACAGGTGAAACTGTTAGAGATTCTGAAGCAGACAAGGCTCCTTCAGTCAAAAGAGAAAAGTCAGGTCCTGAACCCATAATAGTTCCAATAATCCTAAAGATGGCCGACTTTGATCATAAGGTGTGTTAAAAATAGCCTCCTTTCTGTTACCAAAGTAGGAAGCTTAAGAACCTACAATTCAAGCCTTATTTTCTTCGTTAGATTTTGCCTTAATAAATTTATTGCTCTTGCACAGGCATTGCTAGAGGAATGGATATCTACTCGTAGCTGTGAAAAATATCCAATTAAGGTTTCAGTACCAAGCTAGTGTAATTGCTTCAAATTTAATTCAATTGCAGGCTCCAAATGTCTTTGGATGAGGAGATTTTATTTCTGTTCCTTAATTTACTTTATCAGTATTTTAATTCGAGATTGAGGTATTTTAAGATAAATCTGTAATGCAACAAGGTACTAGAGTTAGCACAGGTCCTGAGGTTAAATCTCACATGTACCCATTTATGAAAAACTTCCATATATTGAGGGACATGTTGAAAAATAAATAAATAAATAAATTCATCCCTTCTTTGTCGGCTAAAACTTTTAGATGTCGTGGTAGTTCTACAATGTCTGTGCACTTGTTATCTGTATGGTTTCTTATAATTTTGACAAATGTACTTTTTTCTGATCTTTTTTTTTCCAGGACAAAGATAAGCTAATAAGCAACTTAAAAACAATCCAGGATTATCTCTGTTCGTTTAAGTCACAGGTATGGTCAATTTCACCTTCCACGAGCTATGAAGTGGTGATATAGAATTTTCATGTACATAAATGTGCAATGTAATCGAGGATGTGAAGTGGTTTGTTAATTATATGCCGTAAGGAATTACTGAGGGGGTGGGGGGCTAAGATAGTTTCTTATTGTAGAAAAGATATGTTAGATGACAATTTCCAGATTGATTCTCTGACACTGTTCATCATGGTTGCCGAAGGTAACCATCGTTTTCTTTACTCGGAACACAAAAAGATTAGAACTTGCTGTGAACAGCGAACACAAGCTCACTTTATCTCCCTGTCCCTTTGTTCTCTATGTTAATCCTGTTGATTTTGTCAAAGTAAATTCAATCAGATAGTAATTATCTATTTTTGATTCAGATTATGCATGCATAATTTTGCCATCACTGTCCCCACTCAAAAGAGGAAATCTGAATTTTTTTCCAAAGGGATTAAAATAAAGATCTTGTAGGAGTTTCTCGTATTGTTGATCCACTCAAAAGAGGAAATCTGAATTTTTTTAGAAGGGATTAAAATAAAGATCTTGTAGGAGTTTCTCGTATTGTTGAGTAAATAATTTATTATGCGAGTTGCATCATTGGGAAAACATGTATTATTTCTTTAATGCTCATTGTGCTTCACAATGTGAGCAGGGTTTAACAGTTGTCAACATATCTGCAACAACCTTCCCCCAAACACTGGATTGGCTACACAATTATCTTCTTCAGGTAATCTATATTCTTAAATATTTGAGGTAAGCTGATACCTGCCTAGCCTTCCAGTTATGTTTTGTTTAATTATCAATAGACTTCACTTATTCTACATAAATCTGGAAGCCTGCTTATTATTTTACACATTGGAATGTCATATTTCTTCTACTGAAAGAATCATTTTAATGTCATAAACGGAGAGAGAGGAGAGGGAAGGGTTGATAAAATTGTTAGTATTTGACTATTTGAGTGCATCTACCCTATTAGCCAAGATGAATGAATATCCTGCAGTAAGAAATGTCATCTCATACTGTTAATTCTAAATGGTTTGTTTTCTATGTTCAGTGTATTGAGCAGGGTACATCGTCTGTTTCTAGTGGGAATTATGGGCAGATGGTGGGAAATTAGATTGCATAATGATAATAGTTTGATGAATTTAAGGTATGCTTCTTTTTACTCAGAAACTATTGACTTTTGCAAAATCTGCCTTTTCTATGCATTATTGCTTGGATCTATCTCATCAAGTTTGAAATCTAGTAATTGAACAAGGTCCAGTTGGTTTGACTTTGACACGTTCTTTCACAATAGATTAAAGCTAATTGTTGAATGACTGAGTTTTAGAAGATCACAATGGTAAATGCATATATGATTGTCCCACAAAACTTGAATAACTTGCAGCTTTTTGCTGGTATAGTTCTTCATGTATGTGAAATTACATATGCTACTTATAATGTGAATACCTTTTTCGGGGAAGGACAAATGTCGTGTGGCTCTACTAGAACGCCAACTAGAGGAGGTGGCAATGACTAAGGATAAATTAAGGGAATGATGTCCTATAGCGGATGAAACTTTTCTTGCATAGATGTGGTGAATGTACTGCATAGAGTGGCATGTAGCCGAAATAAGGATTTATGTAGTCTGGCTCGAACTAAATGATTCATTGCAACATTCTCAATCAGAAGCAACTAGGCACTCCAGTCACTGAGTTGTCACTGTCCTATTTACACCCCCCGTTTTCACCTGTTATTCTAATTATGATCTTATGCATTTTCTCTTCAGAAGGTCTTGCATCACTATTTGGCATGTGAATGAGAAAAGGGTAATGGTAAGTTGGTAAGTTCACCAGATCGAGCTCTGCCTGTTGGAGATCCAAGACTTGGCATGAATAAACGAAGTACGTGGTATCCTGAGATTACCTTCGTTGGATTCCAACCCGTCCACCCGCAGCTCTTACTGTAAGCTCATCTATTGGTTGTAATTGCAGATTGCATTCTCTAAAGATGTGGCCCATTTGAACATATTGATAGTGTAAGTTATAAAAAGCAAGAAAAACAACCTACATAGAAGGGCCTTCAATCTTCTATGATAAATAAATCTGAATTATTCGCTCGCACTCGTGCTATGATAAATAAATCTGAAATTGTTCCAAGTTTTGATGCTCCAAGTGTATGTCTATGATCTTTGATCAATTTAGAAATCATCTATATCAAATTGGTTTAGAGTGCACTCGTGTGACTTTTAGCTAAGTTTGTAGTATACTGTTTTGCCTACTAATGCACGCTATTAAGCCCTTTTTTCTCTGTACATCTGTTGAACATATTCAATGCAAAAGCAATCAAAACTGAAGGGGAAATTTAAGTAACAAGAGTCCTGGCACTTAATAATTGAAATTAAATTCCGTGAGCAATGCCCTTTGATGAATCAAGCTCTGATTGAGCAGGGAAAATTACATGCTCATAAAGAATTCATGCATCCAATCCTATAGACTGCTTGATTCTTGAAACTCCCTCCCCACAAGTGCAGAACCGACAGAGTAGGAGGGATTCATTGATCCACCTTGAAAGGCCCCGATGCCAGGATGTTAGCCGCTTACACCTGCCCTATGGCCTACGGGCCAATTGCTGACATGGAACCGCACCCCGGATCAGCAGTAGCATATACTGTGTACGTGAATGTAAATGTCATCATGCCTTACGATATGGCTGACAAGAACGAGTCATTTCATGTGTTGGTGGAACGTGCTGCAAAACTGAACAGAGACTTTGAGAATGTTGCTAGAAAGAAATTGCATTTAGGGGATTGCGAACTAACCATAGAACTGTGTCATATTAATGTAGAATATAAATTTCCAAAGCATTGACGACTGTAGTACCTTGTCCAGCAGTTGTTACTCTTAATAGAACGCAAGCCATAACAGGGCCAAGGGTCAGAGACGGGGGTAGAGTCAACACCCAGCGAGCCATGGTGGTTGCCCCGTGTTGGCTCTGTCCAATTTTTTTCCCCATATATTGGTTGTCTCGCCTAGATCCACTTTAATTCACTGGAATTTCTGGATTCGCTACCAAATTTTGAGAAATCCAGTAGAAAATGGCCTTCAGAATGCTTGTGTGGCCCCCAAGAGCCATTCCAAATGTTACTACAGGATTAAAATGGCCACCGGAGAGATTAGAAGCAAAATATATAGTGCTATTGATAATGCAAATGCATTTACAACTGCAATAGCTACAAGACTGGATGAATCTGATGCTGCATCCGGCATCATTTTCCCAGTAATTGATGACTAGCCAACGAATACAAACAATGAATCATACCAAAGCCAAACAACAACAAATTAAGCCCTATTAACAATAGATTTGGTCGACTGCATAATCATGTCAAGGACATGAGAGAAAAAATAAATAAATAAAAAGGGTCCATTATTCTCCTCAAATGCTACAAAACAACTCATTGAGAAGCAGAAAGCATAATTGTTGGATAAAATTCCAAGTTCTGGATAATTGTAAACTCAAACTTGCATTCAAAGGTTGCTAATGCCAAGATTCATTCTTAGAACATCTTAGATTATAAATCAATCAAGTTTTTGCATGTTCTTCATGAACTGAAGAGGTTTTGTTCACAAGAGCAATAAAACTGTAGTATAACATATCAGAAACTTGGGAGAGTATAGACAAATCAAATCAAATTATAGAAATATAGAAATAAGCGATGAATAAGTAATTAGTACTTTTGAATCATTCGAAATGTGTGGATAAAAAATGATTTGAGTATCTATAAACATCAGATAAATATAGGGTGAACAAAGAGAAATCATTTGTTGGGAAATAGGCATGGTAATATATTTCAAGCATCTCTTCTAAACATATGCAAAGCAAGCGACGAAATATAAGGCGAGAAGGGCAAGATGAGAAAATAGATTTCTGGACAAAATTGTCGACTCCATGTTTATACAAGTATACAAGGATAGAAAAAAATGAGAGAGTCATGTAAACTTTACAATCGACTTGATGTGATCGAAATATTTGAATTAAGCCCCTATTCGATAATTATTATTTGGAATTTTTTTTCTTAAATGTTCATTAATTTAAAGAAAATCTTACTTTTTAATCGCATATTTTCTTGAAAATCAATATTCAAAACATTGTTTTGACCAGATATCGTCCATCAAAATGGGGACTGAGTTATATTGTCCAAAGTCAAGTGAAAATGTGAAAATTATAATTTAATAATGATAGAATCTATTTGATCCAACCAAAATAATAAAAACGAGAAAATATATTTGTCCAATCAAAAATTATTTTATGCTCTCTCCTCTCTCACACGCCACACCCGAGATCCGTAGTCCACGTCCCGGGTTTCACCGACACAAAATCCTCTGCACTGGCGCCAATCCACTGTCGCCAAAAGGCAAATCTAAGGCTTAGCCGGTGAACAAAATCTACATACGGCAACTAACTACGTAAAATATTTAGTACCCGAAAGGTACATTTCCTTCCTCAATCGATAATTTAATTCGACTGTCGCACTTCTATTTTATGTTGATTTTAGGGTTCGATTTGATTTAGAGTAACTTTTACTTCTATTTTGATTCTTCATTCCTTTTTGTTGCACGTGATTTCGAAGTTTTAAGGGTGGAAATGAAATGGGGTAAATGCGTTATAGTTGATACATGGACTTGGATTGCTGAATTGGTAACTTTTATTTTAAATGATATGGTGTTTGGAGAGTATGTAATAAAAATCTGAGCTAGTAATTATTTGGGTTTTCGTTTTTCTTTCTTAATGTTGCAATTTATTACCTATTTTGAACTATTAAAATTGGGTATGGCACGTTTTTGAATGATTTGGAGTTAATGTATTATAGTTGATACATGGACTTGGATTTACTGAATTGGTATTTGCAAGGTTGTGACATTTGACATGTAACAAAAATCGGAACTAATGTGCTAAATGTGCAGATTAGATGTCAAATGATGTGGAAAATGCTAAAGATGGGAATGCTTCTAAGGGGTTGGATGTTCCATCCATTTCGCCCGAGCTCCAATTGACGTGGTATAGTAGCTTGCTCCAGCACATCTCAATCTATGGTATAGCTGCGGGTTATTGCATTTCAGCTTCATTGCTTTCGATCATCAACAAGTGGGCTGTCATGAGATTTCCTTACCCAGGAGCTCTAACAGCATTACAGTACTTAACGAGTGCTGCCGGAGTGCTAATTTGTGGGTGGCTTAAGATAATAGAGCATGATAAGCTTGATCTTGTTACAATGTGGCGGTTCCTACCTGCTGCAATTATATTTTATCTGTCATTATTTACAAACAGCGAGCTCCTCCTCCATGCCAATGTTGATACGTTCATCGTCTTCCGTTCGGTGGTCCCTATATTTGTTGCAATAGGAGAGACCCTATATTTGCACCAGCCTTGGCCAGCATTGAAGACATGGTTGTCGCTTGGTACTATATTTGCTGGTAGTGTGCTTTATGTCATAACAGATTATCAGTTCACTCGCATGGCTTATAGTTGGGCTTTGGCTTACTTGGTGAGCATGTCCATCGATTTTGTTTACATCAAGCATGTAGTTATGACTATTGGTTTAAATACATGGGGTCTTGTGCTGTACAATAATCTTGAGGCTTTGCTATTGTTTCCTCTGGAGTTGCTTATAATGGGAGAGTTGAAGAAGATAGAGCATGATATCTCAGATGAATCAGATTGGCATTCCTTTCAGGTTGTCTTGCCAGTAGGGCTGTCATGCTTGTTTGGTTTAGCTATATCTTTCTTTGGATTCTCTTGCCGTAGAGCAATTTCAGCTACGGGATTCACTGTTCTTGGAATAGTGAACAAGCTTCTGACAGTTGTGATAAATCTAGTAATTTGGGACAAACACTCAACTTTTGTGGGAACAGTTGGACTCTTGATTTGCATGATTGGTGGTATCATGTACCAGCAATCTACAAGCAACAGACCTAACCCGGCGAAAGAAGTAAATGCTCAAGAGAATGAAGAACAGCAGAATCTGCTTGAAATGCAGACCGTTATAGAGAGCAGTGCCAATGAGAAGCGAGTTACAGAATCGCGAGAAGGAAATAAATAATTTAATTTTTAGGGAATTCATAGTACATTGCAAGTGAAGTGGGTGCAGCAGGTTGCAAGACTCTCCTACAGCCTGTCTTTGACTTCTTTTAACAGGAAAATGTCTCAGTTCAGCTAGATGCACAATCAAGTTCATCTCCCAATTCTTTGCTACTAGTATGATTATTTTCCAAATCTGCCTGATGATTCAAGGAAATTGATTTCGATGCAGCATTGTATGTTTTGAAAATATTTTCTTAATCTTTGAAGACTCTACTATTTCACAGAATAGAGCTAGTGTTTAAACCTATTAGAGGCAACAATGAGTTGGATATAGCTTAAATTGAATTAAACTACTAAATTTTTGAGAAATTTCTCTCCAATACGCTTGAGACACCTTTCCTTTTCATGTGCCATGAGGATTTTATCAAACTGGGTTGTGTAAAGCTCTATTTTGTCAGGTTCATTTGATGTCAGGTTGGCCTATGGTTTATATTTCAAATTTGCATCTTGATTTATACCTTTGAATGACGTACCATGGTATATTTGAAGGTATACGTGTGTCAAAATTTATGCCCTGTTCGAAATCCTTATCCAAAAATCGCCATGTGTTTGTTTTTTATTGTTGGAGCATTCAAGTAGGTTTTATTTCAGTTTGGTGGAACTGAGTTTTTAGAACTCGATGCCCTAATCAGAATCCTACATGGCATGATCCCATGATCCATCCATTCTTGTTATTTCTTGCATGATTTCACAACATAGGTTTCACTTGATATTTCTTGCCTGATTTAACACAGTGGGTCTCCAAAACCTGATGTTTTTTCCTTCTAATTTCTTGTGGTTCTCCATATATCCTAGGTTGAATCCTATGTAATATGATCCCGTGATTTGGTTCTTGTTAATGTTATTTCTTGAATGATTTCACAACTTGGGGTTCACATGTTATTTCTTGCCTGATTTCACGTGGCTCTCCAAAACCCCGAGTTGTATGTTGAATCCTACGTAATCTAGCTTCACTTGTTATTTGTCTAATTTTACGTGGCTCTCCGAACCCCATGTCCTATGTAATGTGAACCCATGATTTGGTTCTTGCCATTGTTGGAATTAATGGGTATATTTTATTATGATTAAAATGTGTGAATTGAAACAAGTATCCAATAGGTATAAAGATTTAATGCGACTTTTCAAGTGAAATAAATGCATAATTGAAGAGTCATGACATTTTGATAAAGTGCAATCGGAATCACTGGATCATGACCCAATCTGAAAAGGTATGGGCATGGAAAACATGGTCATCGCATTGAATTTTTTGAATTTGCCTCAAAAAATTTTAATATATATATATTTTTTTATGTTTTTAAATTTAAAATATATTTTACTAATATATAAAAGGGATTGTAAAGGGGATTTTTTTAATCTCCATCTAGCTTCCTGAAGAGCACTATCATGTCCTCTTGTCACCCTCAAGATTTTCCATGTACTTGCTATGTTAGACTTTTTTTTTTTCAGGGATTTTGCTACTCTTACAGTTTTGCTTCACATTAGGTGGTACGGCTTTTCAAAAAATTTGATGTGGCAACTTGACTCGGCTAAAAAAAACCCGGCCCATCAACTTCTTTGGAAAATGATTCACGTGCCTAATCTAACTTAATCCCCAATTCTCCCCCAACTCTCGAGAGAAATCAATTTCCCACTCCAACTTCGCGAATCCAACAACTCAAACCCAGCACTCAACCCACTCAACCCATTCCCCAGCTGAGAAAGAGGAAGAACGGTAATAATTTTTCCAGCTGCCCAACCAATTCTTGGAAGTCCGACTGCCGCACCAACCAAGGAAAATATATTTCTCCCCTTTTTCTTTTTATTTATTATTCGGGGCAGTCGAAGATTGTTTTAATTTGTTTGGGGGTAACCAACACGTTAACAACACCAAGTATTTAATCATTCGATGAGCATAAGAAGTAACAGGAACATAACATTCAAGGATAATAAGCCTTCTTATTCATTCTACAATGTCAAATTGAATGCATTTTAAATGTTATTTAAAAAGCTTTGAGAAGTGACAATTACCTTGTGTATCTGTAGCTCAGATACTCTAGGATTCTTGTGATTGCACTATTTAATTATGACAGTTTTTCATTTAGAATGAAAAAGTCGAGTAGAGGCATATATATTGCATGAACTTGGGATTTTTTATTATTTTAGTTCACAATCATCCATACTTGTGAAGAATATGACCATGTTAGGTCTAAATAATATGAAGTTCAAATGGAATGTTTAGAGTTATAGTTTCAAATGGTCAGTTTCGAATTCTAGTTACTTGCTTATAGTGGTAAATTTTGAAATGAGCATTCTATGTGAGTTAGTAATAATGAATATGTGTTACATTGATGTAGGAAAAAAGACAATGGAAGTATTGGATGGCGAAGTATGTGTAGAATCCAACGATGAGAAGTTGATGAAAAATGTAGTCAACTTGGAAGACGATAACGATAATTTAGCAAGAGATGTTACGATAGTGCCTAAGGTGGGTATGTAGTTCAACGATCAAAAAGAGTTGTTCAATTTTTACAAAAGATATGCGTACGAAAAATCTCTTGTTCATTAGCAAATTAACATCTGATTTTCCTCGTTTGGTTACATTTACTAATAATCATCTTTCTATCCAGAATCGTGAAACGGCAAAGATGGTGGTAACCGATAAGAGAGATGGCAGCTTTTATGTGCTGGAGCGTGGACATTCCACTTTTATTTCTTTTCTTAAAAATAAAGCTTTACATGTCTCGTACGATTTATGTCTTGCTCGTCTTGGACATGTATACCATTCTATTATTTCTTCTTTAAATAAAAACGGTCATCTTTATCTTACCTCTTTCTTACCTTCATGCTTTATGTGACACATGTCAACTTGCAAAGAATCATCGCTTGCCCTATTCTCGCAATGATCGTCGATCATCTAATGTGTTGGATCTTATACATTGCAATATTTGGGGTCCTTCCCCAGTCAAATCAAATTCGGGATGTATTTACTATGTACTATTCCTTGATGATTATTCCCGTTTCACTTGGCTTTATCTTATGAAATTAAAATCTAAATTTTATGATATCTTTATTCACATTCAAAAACTTTTGGAAAATCAACATTACGTCCACATAAAAACTTTTCAAAGTGATGGTGGTGCCGAATTTACAAGCAATTGCTTCAAAGCACACCTTAGCACCTCGGGTATTCACCATCAACTCTCTAACCCGTATACACCCGGTCAGAATGGGCGCGCTGAAAGAAAACACTGACATATGACTGAGATGGGACTAGCACTCCTCTTCCATTCCCACATTTCTCCTCGTTTCTGGGTTGACGCCTTCAGCACTGCGACCTACACCATCAACCGTTTGGCCACATCGCTTCTTGAAGGTATATCCCATTTTTAGCTTCTTTATGGTTTATCACCAAACTATGAGAATTTTCATCCCTTTGGTTGTTGTGTTTATCCTTGTTTGCGTGATCATATGCCCCACAAATTTTCTCCTCGCAGCATCCCTTGCATTTTTTTAAGATGCAGTCCTTCTTATAAAGGATTTCGCTGCCTTGACCCCGCTACCTCCAGGATTTATATCACCCGATATGTCCAATTCGATGAACGCCAATTTTCCTCGAGAGATAGCTCTCAGGCCTAGCCCATCTCCTCACTCCACATTTCAAATTTTCGTGAACCAAGCCTACATTATCCCGACCCACCTTCATTGTTCCCTTTGCATAATTCTCCACATATTACTTCATCCAGGTCTAACCCATGTGTTATTTGTACTGATCTAGTGAACAAGTCTTTGCAGGTTACTGATTCTTCTACAGGTCCCTCTTCACCTTCTCAAGAGCCTCAACCGCTTTCTGTTGAGTCTGATGTTACTCTACTTCTCACTACTCCCGCTCCTGCTCCTGCTCCAACTTCTCATAGAGTTCTCATCCCATGATCACACGAGCTAAAGTTGGCATTTTCAAGACTCACCATCTCGGTATTTTGGGATCCTCTAAATTGCTCACTGCTCTTCTTACCTCCACTCAGCCTAAAGGATTCAAATCTGCTGCTAAGAATCATGCATGGCTTGTTGCCATGGATGAAGAAGTTCAGGCTCTACAACATAATCGCACTTGGGTTTTAGTCCCTAGACTGGCTAACACCAACATTGTCGATTCCAAATGGGTATTTCAGACCAAATATTTTCCTGATGGATCCATTGAGCGCCTCAAGGCTCGACTTGTAGCCAAAGGCTACAACCAAGTACCTGGTCTTGACTACATTGACACTTTCAGTCATGTTGTCAAAGCTACTACTGTAAGCGTTGTGCTCTCTCTTACTATTACAAACAGATGGCCTCTCCGTCAACTTGATGTGAAAAATGCATTTCTTAATGGCACTCTTACTGAAAATTTCTATATGGAACAGCCTCCTGTGTATTTTGATCCTCGATATCCGAATCATGTTTGCAAACTGAAGAAAGCTCTCTATAGCCTCAAATAGGCACCTCGTGCCTGGTTTCAGCGCTTCAGTTCTTTCCTTCTTACTTTGGGGTTCTCTTATAATCGTGCAGACACCTTTCTCTTCGTCTTTCATCAGCAGCCTGACACTATTTATCTGCTTTTGTATGTTGATGATATCATCATCACTGGCAACAACTCTTCTCTTCTGGGTCTCTTTGTTCGCAAGCTCAATTCTAAGTTTGCCACCAAGGATTTGGGCTCCCTCAGCTACTTTCTTGGTCTGGAAGCTACTTACACTTTTGATGGTCTCTTTCTCAGTCAGCTTAAATATGCTCGGGATATTCTGACTTCAGCACAGTTACTTAAGAGCAAGCCGGTTCACACTCCTATGGTCGTCTCTCAGCATCTGACTAGTGGTGGACCTGCTTTCTCAGACCCCACTCTTTACAGATCTCTAGTTGGCGCTCTTCAGTACTTAACCATTACTCGCCCTGACATTACTCATGCTGTTAACTCTGTCAGCCAATTCCTGCATGCCTCTACTACAAACTACTTTCTTGCTGTCAAGTGCATTTTACGCTATGTTAAGGGCACACTTCACTTTGGTCTTTCTTTTCGCCCTTCAGCTGTTTCCGATACCCTCGTTGTTTACTCTAACGCTGATTGGGCTGGTTGTCCCGATACTCATCGCTCCATATCTGGCTACTCTATTTATCTTGGCGATAATCTAGTTTCTTGGAGTGCTAAGAAGCAACCCACTATTTCCCGTTCTAGCTGTAAGTTCGAATATCGCACCTTTGCCACTACTGCAGCTGAACTCCTTTGGCTCACTCATCTACTTCATGATCTCAAAGTTTCCATTTCCCAGAAGCCCATTCTCTTATGTGACAACAAAAGTGTGATCTTCCTAAGTTCCAATCCCGTTTCTCACAAAAGGGCGAAGCATGTTGAATTAGACGACCATTTTCTTTAAGAGCTTGTTGTTGCTGGCAAACTTCGCACCCGATATGTGCCCTCTCATCTGCAGATTGCCTACCTCTTTACCAAAAGTGTCTCTTGACCTCTCTTTCAATTCTTTCGTACCAAGCTTCGTGTTCATTCCAATCCGACGCTCAGTTTGCGGGGGGTGTCAAGGATACGTTACCTTGATCTTAGGAGACTGATTTGTACAGATTTCTTATTTCCATTTTTACTATAATTACCGTTTATAACTTTGCTTTGTAACTATATATAAAATATTTATTCACCACGATTAAAGTGTGGTGAATTGTTCGAACTCTCTCAATGTCAACCCATATGTATTAATCTATGTACACATAGATTAATCATCAAAATGAACCCAAGATTGGAACCATATGCGTGTTGGTGTTGAGTGTAGGATAATTGTTTCAAGTACTTGGATCCCAGATTTATACTTAGATACCGGATATGCAGAACCGGTACTGGATTTACACATACAGTTTTTGCATACTATAACAAGTCAAATTGTATGACAATTTCTATGACTTGATAACCACCATAAGAAATAACAGATTTAAAGTTTTGTTAACTACAGTAAATAATGAAAGAGAATTGCAGAATATGAATATGTAAAATCGAGACACAACAACAGATTAAAACTGTATAAAACTTTTAAGCCGAGGCCGGTGTTACACACAGTTTCCTTAAAACAGATTCACCTCCTCACCGTACGTGCTTGAGATATAATCCGAGTGTCTGCTTCCTAGAATACAACGGAGAAATCAGCAAAATCCGAGCACAACATATTCTAATCCGGCGAACTGAACAA